>PVKY010000042.1:0-35574 GCA_004027775.1 Bradypus variegatus | reverse complement strand
GAGGACACCTCCCTGCCTTGGGCACCTTCCTCCTCACGGCCGCCTCTCCAGGTGCGGAGCCCCCATCGCTGGCCAGAGGGGTCAGCTCCCCAGCGCCACCCACCCGAGGTCCCCGCAGCAACAGGTCAGCCCCCTGCCGCCCTGAGCACTGCCAGGCAGAGACCACCGGTGCCTCTGTTTGTCCCCTCAGAACACATCTGCTGTTCCTGTAAGAAAACTGACCGAATAGCACAAAGCAGAACAGCTCAGACCAACATTCCAGACTCAACTGCATTTACTTAACAGAGTACTTGTCACCATAAAAGCAGCTGTTTCCAAAATTACCCTTTAGGGTAATGCTGTGATACCTCACATATAACTCACCTCCTTTTACCTCTAAGAAAACTCAACAAATATGGGTCTTGTTTTCTTTTCTTGCCTGAGAGTATCAGCAAAAGTAAATAACACTGACTCTAAAATTAACATTATAATTTCCTTCAATCTGGAGGAAATGTCTTTATTAATTTGAATCTCATGTTTTAAAAGCTGGAGGCAGCTCCTTCACATTCACACTTAGTATCACTGATTCTGGATTCACAACTTGATAAATGTTTTGCAACCGTCATCATTTTGATCATGATGCTTCTAGCTAATGATGAAATCATCAGTTTTGAGAACTTTGCCATAACATATCCTACTCAATCATGGGAACGAGACTTGCAGAGGTTCTCACGCCTTCGGAATCGTGCGCACAATGAGACAAGCCGGCACAGGCCTTGCTGACTTACCGAGCCAGCCAAGCATTCGCTGGAATCATGTACCCACTTCTTTTGCTACTTCCTCAAGTGAGGCAAGGGAGTTGAGCTTTTATCGCTCGGGGCACAGCTGCCCCCCAAGGCACGGGCTGAGCTCATAAAGAATTACTTCACATTTTTTCTTTTAATAAGAGTGGAAATTAGAAAGACAAGAAGCTATTATCACAAGTTGAATTTGCTCTGCTTTAACTCGGGCATCTTGAGCTTCGGCACAGCGCACAGTGGGGAGCAGCAGGGCAGCGAGGTGCAAGCGGGTGGAAAACCCAGAGCCCAGCTTGTGGGGCAGGAGGACTCGTAGGGGAGCCGCCGTTCTGGAAGCCCCTGCTCTTCCGACCCGCCTCCCGCTGCCCTCCAGGGCTCCAGTGCTCTTACTCAAAACACAGTCTCAACGATTATCAAATGTGAGGGCTTGGTCCGCAACTAAGTCTTAAAAAGAACCGGATGATAAAATGTCACAGAAACAGGCAGTTTGGGGAAGGAGGAATGTTGTTCTTTTGTTTTGAAGAAATATGAACAAACAAGTAGAGAAACCAGTCTACTTAAGAGTAAAACCAGATCACTTTCTTAGAACTTTAGGGATCTAAAACAAAAATTAAAGCTTCCTCCCTCCCCACTTTCACCCCCCACCCAAGCAACCTTGATCTCGTCTCTAGCAGGGATGCATGTATTTAACTCATTGCCTTTGATTTTGTGAAACAAGTCTCTCAAATTTCCTATACATATTTCTGTATCTTAAAATTCTGCTTTCCAAGTAAGTTTTTAACCTCCCCACTGTTTGGAAGATGATGCTTTATATCTAAAATCCACAAAGACTCAGAACTGATCATATCTGCTTCTTAAACGTAAAGCAAAACTGTAGCTAAACACAGTTTTCTTAAATTGTTTCCATTAAACCTTATTTTTAATTTGTTTAAAAATATTTAAAAGCTAAAGACATTTTCCTTTTAGATCTGTAAGCAAATTAGAGTACCTGGCCTTGACTTTCCCCCAGCTGACACCCCTCAGGGTGAGGCCTACTTTTTAATTCCGTGAGGGCATGGAGGAAGAAGGTGCCTCTGGACGACACCCAGAAGGAAAGGCAGCCGGGGCCTGGTGACAGGCTGGTGGCAGCTTTCCATTGCAATCCCACCATGTTTAAGGTAGCTGCTGCACGGGGGGTGCAAAGCTGTGGTTTTACTACCCCTGACCCAGGCTTTCAGCCGTGCACACAGGGCAGACAGTGAACAGCAGCGGGTAAAGCATCTGTGGTCACTGGGACTTTCAGACTCGCCTAGACAGTGTTTAGAAAACACTGTAAATGGTGAGAGTCACTGTAAATGCAGTGTTCATATTTGCATTTGAGACCATATACGTCCGCATACTGGTCCCACTGGCCGCCTTTCCCTGACCACTTTCATTTGTGATTTTGGAAGCAGCCGGAGAGAATTACATTTTGAAGATTCTGTGCTGTTAAATACCCATGTGCAATGAAAAGACACCAGCAATGAGGTTAAATTTGGCAGAACTGTCAGGAGTGCCGAGCTCGCTGCTCCAGAAGACAAGCTTCCATGGGGCGCGATTCACACAGGGCGTCTAGGTGGGCCCGGCCCAGCCTCCCACACCACCCTCCCCGTCATCCTTGAAGCCCACCTGTCCTCCCACTCAGCCAGCTGGCCCTTGACAACACAGCCTTGGGAACGCTGTGGGAGGGCAGGGGCAGGGCCTGGGACCCCTCCCCACAGCCCCTCCAAGCACACCACAGGGAGGTGCTCCCACCACCCTGGCCTCGCTCCACTGCTAAGTGTCCCCAAACTCAAAGAACTGCAGGCACTCTTAGAGCGGACACAAAACACACAGCATCCCAGGGACAGGCTGTTTAGGCTGCCCCCTCCTGGCACCGATTCAGAATAAGTGGGGTGCAGAAGGGAGAGGATCAGACTTCCCACATCCTCAGGTGGCCTCTGCTTTAACTCATCCCCCCGACCCTGTGCCCGGCGCTAAGACTCTGCTCCTCTCTTGCAGCTCTGGGCCACTCAACTCTGGCTTCCCCACCACACCCTCGGAGAGCAGAGTCGGCTCCAGATAAAAGCACCACAGGGGGGAAGGAAAACTGTGTAGTCTCTTAAAAAGCCAATGAGCCGGCTCTAAGCAGCAACCACAGCACCAGGAAGGCCCAAGCCTGAAACACGGGAAACAAAATGAGTCTCCTCAAAGAACGGAAGCCGAAAAAGCCGCACTACATCCCCCGGCCTCCAGGGAAGCCCTTCAAGTACAAGTGCTTCCAGTGCCCCTTCACCTGCAACGAGAAGTCTCACCTTTTCAACCACATGAAGTATGGGCTCTGTAAGAACTCCATCACCTTAGTGTCAGAGCAAGATCGAGTCCCCAAATGCCCTAAATCCAGCCCTTCAGACCCCAAACAAACAAGCCAGGCCGACTGCACAGCCAAGCCAGCCTCCTCTAAGTCGACCACAAACGGACTCGCAAACTGTGATGCAAAGCTTCGGCGCAGCTTCCCCAAGGAGGGTGCTGAGGAGGGTTCGGCCCCGAGAGCACCCCCATCCCGCACAGTGACGCCCACCCTCCATAAGGAGACGCCCCCGCGGAGCCCAGACCCAGTCCCCTGTGGCACGCAGCCGGCACTAGACGGCAGCGCCCGGCCGTCGGCCTTCGTCCCTGTCGGAGAGCACAGACTGAAAGCGCCGGACGGCACCGAAGGCCCCGACGCACTGGCCTTCCCGAGCCCCCCAGCCAGGGCCACCTCCTTCCACACCAAGTCTGCCTTCCACACGCCCGGCTACCCATGGAAAACCGGCTCGGCCTTCCTCCCGCCCGAGCCCCCACATAAACTGCCCCCGACAAAGGGCTTCGGGTCCATCTCCCCCTACACGCAGCCCATGCTCCCCGAGTACCCGCCTCACTTTTACACCGAGCACGGCCTGACCGCCCTCTATGCACCCTACCTGCTCGCGGGCAATGCGCCCGAGTGTGACACCCCCGTGCTGTCCGTCTATGGCACCCAAGACCAACGGCACTTCCTCCCCCACCCTGGGCCCCTCCCGAAGCACATGAACCCACCTCCATCAGCCTACGACCACTACCGATTCTTCCACCCATATCACCCTAACCTGCCAATTCCCTACGGCTTCTACAGACCGGAGTCTGCATTCTCCTCCTACGGCCTCAAGCTCCCACACCTGGCCGCTGGCATCACACGGGACCCCAGTTCACATCTGCTGGATGAAGCCACCCTGGTCTACCCAGCCCTGAGCCCATCCAAGTTAAACCCTCTCACCTCCCACAAGAAACACCCTGAGTTGGAAAGTGAAAGCCCGATCTCCCAAGCTAAAGACACCCCCAAAGACAGGCAGGGAGAGGCAGAAGGAGCCAAGATGAGCCCCCGGGCGGGCAGCGCGGCCACGGGCTCCCCAGGGAGGCCGAGTCCCACCAATTTCACGCAGACCAGCCAGACGTGCGAGGGACTGTGTGACCTCTCGCGGAAGCCGGCCACCAGCCCCCTGGGGAGGCACGACCAGCCCCAACACAGCCTCCCGGTGAGGAAGACGGCAGCCTGCCCGAGCCCCCAGGACCCAGCAGGCAGGACAGAGTCCCCGCAGAGGTAAGAACCCTTCCTTTTCAAAAACTCCAACATTTGCTTTGGTTGTACCCGATTAGCCAAGTTTATACCTCCCCAAAACGTGATACATAAGTGATGTTCAAATGTCTCTAAGCCCGGTTTCTGTGACGCCCTCTCTTTGCAGCTCTCGCCGCGATGCTGTGGATCGAGACCCTTCTGTTCACACAGGAAGTGCCCCTCTCAACGCCGAGGTCACACAGTCCAGCCCGGAGGACGAGCCGGGGATGGCCCCACTGAACCTTTCCAAGAGGCCGGAGGCCAAGCCAGCTGCTTGGGAGCCTGCGGATGAAGGCCCAGCCCACAGGGAGGCCCAGGACTTCTCGGAGCCTCAGGAGCTGCCTCTCAACCTCTCGGTGAAGGACCCCTGCAAGGCGCCCGCCCCAGGACCTCCATTCCCCAGCCCCCCTCAAGGCGCAGAGCCCGCCGCTGGGCAGCAGACCCAGGCAGCACAGTACCGAGCTGTGCCAGGGGACGCCAAGCCAATTGCCATGGGTCTCCACTCTGGCGACCCGCCATCAGCAGCTTCCCCTGGGAAGGCCCAGGATGCACAGGCAGCCGAGGCCAGTGACGAGCAGAAGCAGACGGCGGCAGTGGCCCTCTGCCAGCTGGCAGCCTACAGCCCTGGGCAGGCCCAAGCAGATGGCAAGGAGCACCAGGTCCCTGAGCCCACCCCCCAACCCGAGGGGCCCACTCCCAAACCCAAAGGACAAAAGAGGACAAGTCAAAAGGAGTCAGGAAAACCCCAGCAGGGAGCTAAAAAACTGAGACCCAGTGACACGGCCAGAGTGTTCACTCTAAGAAAAAGAACTCGGTGTCTCAATGCCTGATTTTCTCATGTGAGTCAAAGAGCCGTGGCCAAAAAGCCACTTCTCAAGCACTTATTAGCAGCAGCAAAATTTATATGGCATCTTTACTTTTTTCATCTGGTCAATTATTATAAATGCAGTTTTCTTTCTCTTCTTAAAAAAAAAATTGAATTGTTTTTGTAAATATTAAGGTGCTCTTCTTTTGTTCGGAAATACATTTGAATGAGTCATATACTCTAAGACTGATGAGCTAAACTTTTGTTTTCATTTCATAAAATGTCAAATGAAGTGCATAGGACTAAAAGGTAACTTTTTAGCGCAAGTCACCGCATAGAAGAACTACAAATACTTTTCTTATAAATATTTTAGCACTAGAACAACTGTTTTACCTCTTTTTCTATTAAATCTAACTATATATTTTGAAGTAAACAAGTACTGAAAAAAATGCCAAGAAAAAAAAGTTTGGGGATTAGCATTAAAGTGCTGTATATAAAAATGCTGTGCTTTACTATGGCTGGAAATAACACACAAACATCAAGAAGCTATTTATACAAATAATTTATTTCCAATTAGGGAAAAAGCACTACTGGTGAAGGTATTATTAGTTATTCTATTTGCTTATAGTGTTACAGAGAATTTTCTGAATTATACAGCCTCATTTTTCACTTCTTAAATTGATGTATATACTGATAACTTTCCAATAAACTCATGTGAACTTTAAAATTGCATAAAATGGAGAAAAACATAAAACTCTGTATTATCCTTTATTTGACAATAATACTCAAAGAGCTCACAGTTGCGAGGCAGCAAATTAAACAGACACACAGCGTGTGCGTGTGTGTATATGTGCGTGTGCGCACGTGTGTGTGCATGTGCGCTGGGAGCCAGTAGCCATCAAATCAGGACACACTCAACTCCGAGACTTGCCGAGGAGCCCTCAGCTCTGAGGCCTTGGAGAGACTCAATCTCCTCAAGCGCAGCCTGAGAAGCTGGGTGACCCTGCAGCGCTGCCCCACCAGGAGTTGCCAGGGTGTCCAGCCCAGGGTGGCCAAGCCAGGGTGCTAGGGTGGTAGTGAGAGCAGAGCTGCTCCGTGCCCAGCGCCCAGGACCCTTCCCCAGGCCAGGGCTCTCAATGCCTCACGCTCAGCCGAGGGAAGGAGGTCCAACAGAACCGGCCAACACCAACCCCCAGAGCCACCTGGCAGAGCTGGAAGAACCAGAATCGCCAACACAAAACTCCTGCCATTCCCACCTACTCATTTACACGAACAAAACTTCTCAGTACCGAGAGCTATAAAAAAGAACTACGATGGTGTGATGCTGAACCTTGGCTCACTCTAGTTAAAAGTCTCACTCACCAAAAGATACTTGAATTGTTTAGACAGAAATCCATCTTATTAAAAACTGCACTTCAAATGTTATTTTACAACAAAATGTTATTTTTGTTGTGTTTTGGTCAATTTTCTACTCATAATTAATTTTTTTAAAATCTCAATCTAAAAGAATTTTTAATACTTAACACCTGCAGTCATAAGAATGAAAAAACTAAAGTTTCTATACATTCCATTTTGTTGCAAGGATACATAACAGGAGAGCAATGAGACAAATACAGAAATTATCCCATTAGGATAAAATTCTCTGGGAAAAGTAAAATGGAAATATGGGTTAAAGGAGAAAAAAGAATGGCAAAATTTCTGTGAAAGAAGAACTTAATATGTTTTTTAAAGGGATGATGGTGGTTATCAAATTATGCTGTTTGGATTCCACCACACATATTCAAGAGAGTGATGCAGTAGTTTTATTTGTAAATCACAGTCCTCAGCACAGCCAACAGCAGGTTTTCCAACTGGTTAAATTCACCTGAAGATGCAGGAGGAGGGTGGCAGGGTCTGCAGGAACCCTCTGAGGGGACCCAGGCGGCCACTCCGAATGGCCCTGAACCCTGGGGCCTCCCTCCGAGGGGAGTCCACACACATCACCAGGCCCCAAACCTGCTTTGTCACGATTCAAGCCCTGTAAACGCCTGTGCCTGCGCTCTGTGGTGCACACGTAGCTGTGTCCTGGCAAAGCACAAAAACAGGATGCCTCCTGCTTCACAGCAACTAAGCACCAGGCCTGGGCTGTGCAGACAAGGACCCCAGAGCCTGAGAACACCAGCCACTGCACAGCATACCAAGTAGTGCCAGGCACCATCACAGATGACACGTAAGATGCACCCAGAACAGCTGACACCCCCAGGCCCCCTGGCGAATCCCGGCTGGCAGCGCAGGGCTAGGTGGCCTGCCGGGGGACACAAAGGCACACAAGCGGCTGACTGGCTGGTCCCAGCCCAGAAACGCCGCAGCACTCTGCTCCCACAGAACTCAACACCGCTTCTATTCTACCCAGAGCACAGACGGGGCCAGGATGACCCTGCTCTGCAGTCCCAGCACCACCCCAACGTGCACACACCATTCCACAACTCTCTCTAAGAGCAAACTGGGCCCCTAGGTCTTTATAACACAAACAGTCTCACACTTACACTACCTTTCCGCTATCATGTATGACCCTACTGAACAGCCAGAATTCTAAACTTTACATAAAAAAAGTGGTGGAAAACTTTCACCAAAGTCCCTTTCCAAGCTAATAAAACTCACTTTAACTTTACTCAACAGTAGGATCTCTCAAAATTACTCTTGGTTTCATTTTTAACATTTGCTTTTTACCAAAGGATTCAGCTTCCAAACTTCAAGGTATCCTTTCCAGCATACATCTTGGAGAGCCCTTTACCCTGGAGCACTATAGCAGCATGCAGGCACTCGCACACTCACGGACACGCACGCACTCTCGGCAGCAGATGGTGAGTCCTGGGACACACCAGGATGCCCACAGTGTCCGGGATGCGTCAGGAGTGAGACAGAGATGCGGGCTTCAAGGAGTGTGCCTTCTAGTAGGGAAAACACGGAATAAACCTTACTTGTGAGTAGACTGACGGTAAAGTGCACAGCAAGGAAGAAGGGACAAGGCGTGGGCAAGGGAACGTCTCACTCACAAGCGGGCCCAGGTGAGGGGCACGCCAAGACCGGAACGTACTCACCCCATCCCAGGCTCAACACAGAGTCTGTAGCACCGCACAGACAGCATCCCCCGGTGGGTCCCAGCTCTCTGTCCTCACTCACTGCAGGGTTCTCACAGCCCCACGCAGGTGTCTCATAGCTTCTTTGGCCCCTCCTGGCCTCCTCCCAGACCAGCCCTGCCTCCCCCACCTCAGCTGAGGGCTGCACCTCCCTTCCACCAGAAGAGCCGGCCACTTCTCAGCCCTCTGCAGTTAGCAGCTGCACTCCCGTGATGTTCCTTTAACAACCCGCCCCCTGCGCACGCACACACACATGTGCATGCACACATAAGAAGCACAGCAGCCGGTGCCTCCATGGGGCCAAGGTTCACAGACCCCAGGCGCTGGGCGGGGGGATGCACCACAGATGCGCCACCTGGGTCAGGGCAGGCAACAGCCCAGGGTTTTCTGTCTCCACCATCACCTTCAGAAACCAAATTTTACAATGAAATTCATCCTCTCCCCCAGTTCAAAAGAATCACAACAGTGACAGATACAATCTGTTAACAACACCTGAAATTGGTTGTGTTTTACAATGCACACCTGCTCCAACATAAGGCTGACTTCTCTAGATGCAGCCCAAACATCCCCATCATGGTTCTGACTTTCAACCACAATGCCTGTTCTAGAGGGAGGGAGTACAATAGTGGGATCAAAACAAGGCACGACACATGTTCGCTCTAGGAGAAAAATGCTTTAACACAGAAAAAGAGGAGAATAATCAGTCTCTACAAGGTAGACAAAAATGCTTCACTAGAGTTTTGATTCTTCTTTCCACACCAGATTTTCCAACAGCTCAAAACTGCACAACGGTTAAAAATCAAACAAAGCCCAACATAATCAGCACCGAAAGCAGGCTCCACATCTGCAGAACATGCAGGACTTCTGGCAGGAGCCTGCGTTGGGGGCCCAGCTCCCGCATTGTGTCTGTCCCCTCTGCGCAGACACATGCCCAGGCCAGGGTGGCCGTGCTCACAGGTGAACTGAGGCAAACAGGGCCATGGTGGATGGCAGGGGTTGGCAGGGGTCAGTGGGCTCTGCAGAGAGCCACGCCCACAGACTCCCACCGAGGGTATGGGACAGACCCAGATGGCAGCACTGAGCCCCACGGCTGCTCTGCCAGACACCAAGAGTATGCGGCGGCAACCTTGGCTCAAGGTCCTGAAAGCCTTGCACACTCGTGGTCCAGGAAGACTCCACACCCCACCCCACACTCTCCCACCACTCAGTTCAGACAACAGCTCCCATCTTCTCACAGGCACACCCCTAAGAAGATCCCTGCATGTCTGACCCTGCCTTGGCGCTGGCTTGGGGGACCGAGACAGAAGGAGAAACGCAACATGAAGGCCAGTTGTTGTTCAAGTCAACGTGCAAAATTCTCCACTGAGAAGAACAGCAAGGAAGAGTAAGGAACCACACCAAGCATATGGAGGTCAGAGCACTGACGCAAAGCGTGGGGTGCCCCACCAGGAGCAGCACGCACCTATCAGAACCCGGCACCAGACCACACACATTTCACCATGTGGGCTGCTGGCAACCACAGAGAGGCCAGGGCCTCTGGCACTCAGCACCCCAACAGACGCTCATGATGTGAGAGGGCTCGAGAAGGAGCCACACGACTGCTGGGAAAACCTAACCAGGGCTAGCGAAGAAAGGCCCTGGAACCAGAGCCACCCAAAGTAAAGAAGAACAGGTAGCTGTCCAGGAACAGTCCTCATGCAGAAGTGACAACAGAAAGTGAGAGGAAGACCATGGCTCGTTTTCCACTGAAGTCAAAGATGAGAAGTCAGGCTTACGGCATGATGCAAGGGAGTGCATATGAGTGTGTGTCTGTGTGTACTGGACATGTGCATGTATCTACTGTGAGTGTGCTGGGTGTATGTGAATGTGTGAGTGTGTGTGCTGCATGAGTGAATGTGTGAGCCCTGGATGAGTGTGTCTGTGTATGTGCTGGACAAGTATGTGTGTGTATGTACTGGATGATCATGAACATGTAAGCGTGTGTGTCCTGGATGAATGGGTGTGTGTGCTGGATGAGTGTATGTGTGCTAGATGAGGGTGCACTGCAGGATGAATGTGTGTGAGCATGTGTGTGTACTGGGCATCTACTGTGTGTATGTTGTAAGAGTGTAAGAGTGTGTGCTAGATGAATGTGTGTACTGGATGAGTGTGGGTATGTGCTGGATGAGTGTGTTGCTGGATAAGTGTGTGTATGCACTGGATGAGTGTGTGTGAGTGTGTGCTGGATGCGTATGTGCTGGACAAGATTGTGTGTGTGCACTGGATGAGTGTGAGCATGTGCTAATGAGTGTGTTCTGGACAAATGTGTGTGTAAGTGTGTGAGTACATGTCCTAGATGAGCATGAACATGTAAGTGTGTATGTACTGGATAAATTTGTGTGTGCTGGATGAGTGTGAACATGAATGCTGGAGGAGTGTTGCAAGATGTATATTGGATGGGTGTGAATGTGTGCTAGATGTGTGTGAATGTGTGTGCTGGATGAGTATGAACATGGGGGCTGGGTGTGTGAGCATGTGTGTACTGGATGGTATGAGCGTGCCTGTGTATACTGAGCATGTCCAGGTATCTACTGTGTGTGTGCTGAGTGACTGTGAACATGTGAGTGCTGGGTGTGTATGTGTGTGGGATGTGTGTGTGCTAGATGGGTGTGAATGTGTGAGTGCTAGATGAGTGTGAGGATGTGTGAGTTGGATGTGTGTGAACGTGTGTGCTAGATGAGTGGTGGATGAGTGTGATGGGTGTGTGTGCTAGATGAGTGTGAACGTGGGAGCTGGGTATGTGAGCTTGTGTGTGCTGGATGGTATAAGCGTGTCTGTATACTGACCATGTGCATGTATCTACTGTGTGTGCTGGGTGAGTCTGTGAGTGTGCATGTGTTGGATAAATGTGTGCTGGATGAGTGTGAGCATGTGTGTGCTGGATAAGTATGAGCATGTGTGCTGGATGAGTATGTGATGTGTGCTGGATGTGTGTATTTGCACGAGTGTGAGTATGTGAGTGTGTGCCCTCCTGAGTCCATGAGGATGCATGAGGGCTGCACCTCCTCCGCACACAGGCACCACCCTGCATACAGGGAGGGGAAGCAGTGGCCCCGCCCACCCACTCCCTACCACCAACCAGGTGGGGCTGCAGGCCCCGCCCACTCCCTACCACCAACCAGGTGGGGCTGTAGCACCCACCCACTCCCCACACTGCGCTGTCCCTGGCAGGATGCAGCCCCCAGGCTGGGTTTGGAGCTCCGGGGTCCTGCAGGCCCGTGGCCAGCCCACTCCCCACACACCTGTCTCCACAGGCCTCCTACCCACCTGGTGCTCACAGGGGCTCCTTCCCAGCTCGCCCAAGGCAGCAGAACTGAGTCTGGGGGACATGGAAACTTAGAGGTGACAGTGGTTTCTGGACCACCAAGATCAGACACACAGCGTAAGTGTGGCATTAAAATTTCATGGCTGAGAAGAGGGAAAATATATAAAGAGACTCCTTGGAAAGGTTGATAATGGGAGGAAAGGTGAGGAGGCACTGGTCAAATATGTTCTTTTGTGCAAAAACTTCTGTTAATAAAAGTCAGGGAGAGCAAGCAAATGATGTGTCAAAAGCCAGATTGAGGTAAACAAATTCATGCCTGGTGAGAGGCCAGCAGAGCAGCACCCAGGGGAAAGCCCTGCCCATCATACCAACACGCCTGCTACTTGCCATCCGTGAGCCGAGAAGGGAGCAGCAGGCCTCTTCTACCCAGCTCTGCCAGAGCCAGGCACCCACCATGCCAAGCGTCATTCGTCTCCTGGAAACTGCAAGGACACAGAAATCCCAAGATTAGAGCTCTGGCCTCACTGCTGGATTCAGCCCCCACAGCCTGGCTCAGAAGTCTGCTAACCTGCCCATACTTTCTGGTCTAAGCCCCTCTGAACTCCCTAAGGGACTTTTAAAAAATACTAGTGGGCTAAATAGAGATAAAATACTCCCATTTAATGTGAAGATAGCTGCCATGTTCAGGACTTCTCTTCCCATCTCAGGACGGCGAATGGAGCCCCGGAGGACGCGTGGCTGGCAATGCAGCACACGGCACCAACAAGCCTGACGCAGCTCGACCGGCAGTGTCGTCCAGCTCGAGGCCGAAGGCCCTCAGCGGCTTCCTGCCTCAGCAGCAACGCCCCAACCTCACTGCACCCCCACCAGTACTCTCACTCCCGTCAAAGAATCACAGTACTTAAAGGTGTGGGACCCAGAAGGCAGAGACAACATCAAATGAAGAGCACAGCACAGCAGGAGAAAAGGGAGGATGAGGCCCTTCGGCACCAACTGCTAAAAACGGAGGGTGATAAAATGGCATGCTGAGAACCTTTTCCTTACTCTTTGAAATACAGGCTTTCAGTAAAAAACTGGAATGTCAGTTAAGTCATAAGTAAGATATTATATTTAGCAAAAATTGTCCTGGAATGGTTTGCAAGCTCTCTTGCTTAAGGGTGCTCCTCTGGTCGTCACAACTAAACAGAAATTATTTCTTAAATTGAAGAGGGCTGTTCTGAGTTTCCAAACTTTGCTGCCAATACAAACATGGAAATACCCTTCGCCAAACGGTAAAACAAATTACAGGGCTGTTCCTATTCGAATAAATTAATTTGATGGCAAAGATACATTTTAGGAAAACCAATTAAATTGCATAACTAGCTGGCAAGAAGCACAAGAATGTTAGGAGAGTAAAGGGTTATCTGTTCACTCAATAAACATTCCCTCTGTGCCCTCTGAATGGGTGCCAGGTGCTTCCACCCCAGCCCAGGAGACAGCCAGCGCCCTGCCCTTGCAGCACAGTCCCCCAGTGAGGAGACATCATAAAACTGAAAGAAAGGAGCAAAAAGGCATCTGTGCAACGGGGGCCCTGCCCCCTCCAGGCAGACCCAGGCCCCCAGGCTCGTAGCCTGGTGAGCACAGGGAGTCCCTTCCTCCAGGTAGGTGGACCCCCAGCAGGGGCCCAGAGGGCGGCCAGGTCTCGGATCCCCTCACCCTTGCCCACCTGCATCACTGGACATGGCCACAGAGCAGCAGCACTGACGTCACAGTGTTAAACTCTCACTCCTTTGTCAAAAACATGGGTTGGAAGGGGGTGGTTGCAGTCAAGGTGAAAGCCTCCAGGGGAACGGGAGCACTGACACTAGGCCAAGGGGCCACGCCAGGGGCCATCCAGGACAACACAAGGCCTCAGAGAAGCGAGGACAAGAGGAGGCAATGAGCAGCCACGTGTAGGCAGGTTCAAGAGAAAGAAGCAAAGAGAAAGTTGGGGGAGGTGGTCTTGGCCCTTCAGGTGCATGGAAGCAACTAAGCCAGCACGGGATGGCGTCCACCGTGGTGCACAGTGGACATGCACATGCCCAAGAGCAGGGGGAGCGAGAGAAGGGGCTAGAGGAGCTCGGCCCTTCCTGCTCTCCTGGAACCTGCCGTCCTCTTCCAAGCAGAAGGCCCCCCACACAGGCTGCACCCCAGGGAAGTGCACCCCTGCACCTGGGACGAGCAGGCTGCCATCAGCACAGCCACCGGAAAAGGGGCACCAATGGGTCCTAAGATGAGTCAGCAGAAAGGGAGGGAAACGCTTTGTGCACCCCAGGAAACAATCCTAAGAAGGAGCTTATGTTTTCTGAGAGGCACAGAGTGACAAGACGCTTCCACTGAGACTTGCTGCCATGTAGGCAACATTATTCTGAAGACATGGCCAGCGTCTGACATACTGTTTCCCACACTCCTTAAACTGTCACTGTGCAGCTTGAGGGAAAGTGCAAGAAAAAACATGCCAAGAAGGAATACAATACTCTGTCAGATGCTTGCAGAGCTGTCTCTTATGCCTAACGACATGTATTTGAGGACCAAAAATGCTGACAGCACAGCTCCCAAAAAGCCAGTCACAGCCATGCACAAAGACAATTCCAGAAGGAAGCAAGTGGGTCTCAAGGGAGGCCCATGTCCAAGGACACCTGCTTCTGAGCCAGGAGAGCCATTTCCACGAGCAGAGTGAGGGTGCTGGGGAAGCAGGGACAGACTAACGGTCCCACCTGTGAGCACGAGCGCTGCCAGGGGGCTCTGCCACTTGTCTGCAGGCCCAAGGCTCAGGCCCTGAAAACCAGCCAGCCCGACCCTTCATCCACAGGCATTGGAACACCCAGATACCCCAAAATTTCCCTCAAGGTCAATGAGACACATACAACAACGTCACTAGCCATGTGCAGCCGTTTAGGTCTCTTTTTTGTTTTTTAGATAAATTGTAGGTTTACAGAAAGATAATGCAGAAAATACTGAGCATTAGATAATGCAGAAAATTTAAATTAACTGAAATTAAATAATATTTAGAGTTCAGTTCTCAGTCACACCACCCTCATTGAAGGGCTCAATACCCACAGGTGGCTGGTGGCTTCCCCATCAGACAGTGTGGATCCAGGCACCACCCCAAGGACCCCAACTGTCTCTAAGAACGGATGTCTTCATGTGCATACATTCAAAAGCGATTTTTCTTTTTCCTTGAGGTTTTCAAATATAATGGATTCTAAGCTTATAAGAGCAACATATCCGAAATAGCTAGAGTTCTCAAGGTTAACTTCAAAAGAGAAAAAGGCTTTATGGGTTCTGAAAAATAATGCAACTGAAAAGCATAAGAACACACGAAGAAAACAGCCACTGCTTCTGAGCTCCAGCTCACACTGGGAACACCTCCTGCTCCACTCCGCTTGCATACCTGAAACAGTCCAACACTGAGCCAACCACATCGTCCGCCAGCTCCTTGGGTAGCCGTCCAGCCATCCGCCCGATCCTGGAAGAAGAGTAGAGGACACACATCAGCCGCCATCGGGCCCGAGGCCACCCCTCCTCAGCAGGATGCCTTGCACACTCCATAGCACGACACCACAAGGCCAGGGAGGGCATGCCATGCCTCAGGATATGTAAGAGGCACGGGGTCTGCGAGAGCCCTGCGCTACACCCAGCCAGCCCCGAGGGCCCTAGCGAGCCTGGGGGGGCTGTTTCAGCACCTGGGCAGGCGCCAGGCAAACACCAACACGGACCCTCCTGATCTCCCGCCTGGCCGGCCACCCACAGGCAGGGCTCACTCTGTGGGTGCGAGCTGGGTGGGAGGCACCAGGCCCCTCAGGAGGGCAGAAGGAACCCTGCCCCTCAGGGCTGTCGTGGGACGCCAACGCACTGACACCAGCGCATGCACTACCCGTGAGCAGGGGCTATTCCTAGCACCACCGCCATGGGAAGCGCTCCTGTCTGGGGTGGGGGAAGGAAAGGAGGGTGTGGGAAGCACAACAAAAACCATGTTCATAAAGCAAAAAGACAAATCTGGCCGGCTCCAAATTTTGCACACTGAGCAGAAAGACAAGAAAATGAAGAAGCCTAAAATTCAACCTTTGTAATTATCTTTAAAATTAAAATGCTAAGCAATAAATGAAAACTGGAAAAAACTATTCTTCCGACCTTTTAAAATCTATGTTATTTGTCGCTGGAATCCCATATGAAGTATTTCACCACTAAAAAGGCTCATAAAACAGGGGGATCTATGATTTGTAAGACTTGACTGTGATGTCCCAAGTTTATTTCAGTGAAGACAGCCACGTACCCTTTGGCCGCTGACCATCGCACAATGGTGTCTCGGTCTTTCAATCCAACCAGCAGCTGCTCTGCGAAGACAGACAGAGAAAGCTGAGTGGTAGCAAAACCATGACTCTATATAAAGCTTAGCTTCCCTGCTGTTAGGCTGTCCATTCCACATATTAGTCAAAGAATACTGAAGAAAATTATGTTAAGAATTTTAATTACAAGAAAAGGGACGCATTTCTTTTTATGTGCTTAAATAGCCACTTAAAGCCAGTTTTTGCCATTGTTCCTCGTAAGTAAATCCAAATATCAAATAGTAACAGAAAAGGTGACCACTTCCCCAGGGTACCTTAGAGAGGAGCTCTCGGGTCCATCAGTGGGCTGTTCAGTGTGAGCACAGCACCGACGACAGCCGGGAGGCACCCGGCACCTGTGTGGACGCTTAAGGACTAGGAACCAAGAGGCAGAAATACAGGCCAGTGCCCCGTGCTCAGAGAAGGGCCCAAATGGTGGTGGAAGGTCACATGACGGCGGCTACCAGAGGGAAGGCAGGCAGCGCGGTCAGATGAGGGGCCTGCCCAGGGGCCAGGATGCCTGCGAGCGTGGGAGTGAGGCCCAGACACCTGCACAGGCAAACAGGACACTAGCCTCCCCTCCCCACCTCCCGCATATTGGAAACGGCCAAGCTGAAAGGCAGACAACACACTACGTAGCCGTGTGTAAGAGGGACACGAGTGGCCGCTTACCGATGACATGCTCCACCTCCTCCGGGACGTCGTAGTCCTCATCACTGTCCGAAGTGGCAGCATGGGTCGTCTCCTGATGCTGACCTTGGGTGGGAAGCATCAGATTAGCAGCCAAAGACCGGTAGCCACGCTGATACCTACACAGAGCAGAAGCCGTGTTTCAGGACAGGTAACAAGACTTGGAACCCAAAGAATAACCCATCATGATGACTGAAATTCATATTTTAGTGTCACTTTAAAATTTAAAAGATGCCCATGAAAATTCCACATACATTATAGACATGACAAAACAGCAGAAACTGAGGGATTAAATGTCAGCAACATGAATGGTCAAGAAAGATAACTGCCCCATCTAAATAACAGAATCACCTCCAAACCCCACTTTCCCCAGAACATCCTCACAGGTTGCAAAGTCTTAACTGTAAGAAGGGAGATGATAAAGTACGATTACAAGAACATGTCCACTAGAAACAACATGGCAGAGCCATTTAAACAGCCAGCACACGGACCAGCAAGCCTTCCCAAACATGCTCCTCCTGGCAGCCACCCCTCTCGGTAAGCCCCCACATAGGCCAGACAGGGGACTCGTCAACACCCAGGCTCGCCATCCACTGCCAGCTTCTACCCAGTCTGCCACTCCCAAACGACTCTCAGAGGCCCCCACAGACAACACCGTTCTCCCCTGCCCCAGCTGAGGCCACCAGCATCACTTCTGCCTGATAGCAGCAGCGGCTTCCTGCCCATGCCAGCTCAGCCCTCCCAATGCAGGGTGCGCCGCAGCCGGTCCCCTTGGCTGTCACTCCACGCCTCACCCTCTGTGAACAAGAATGCTGTCCTGGGCGGGGTGGCTGGGAACACAGAGGGGGCCGTGCACAGAGTGCTCAGGCCAGCGCTGGGGCACACGGAGACTCCATGGACATCAGCCCTGCCTTTCGGAGGCTGACTGCACCAGCTGGGCCTGGCTCTCAGGCCAGTCAAGCCCAGGACAGGGCCTAGCACACAGAAGTGTCCAGTGTGGATTACAGGACAAACGCTGGGGCTAGAGCCCAAGGCGGGCCCAGAACCTAAGTAACAGGGGCTCGGGAAAAAACAGAAGTTGCTAATTGTGGCCTTTAATGCGTCATCTCATTTCTCTGAGCCTCGGTTTTCTACTTTAAATGAGGAAAGGGACAGTGCCTCTACACACCCCCAACCTCCCCTGACCCCTGCGCCAAGTGAGGGCTGGGCCTGGCGACCCTCCTGTGCACAGAGCACAAGTGCTGGGAGCCCTTCCGGGAGAGGGCACAGAATGACGAGCCTTCGTCCACCTCGGCCCCTTGCTCCAATGGTGCCAGCCACTGGAGGGGCTGCCCTGTGCAGAGGCCTGGGGCGAAGGGCCTGGGAGGACCCCAAGGGAGCCCAGAAGCAGACCCTCCTCCGGGCCAGCCTGAGGACCCTGCATCCCTGGCCAACCTTCAGGAAGCCTGTGAGAGACCCCACCCAGGGACCCCGCCCAAAGACCCCATAAGGCCAAGCCCAGGGACCCCACCCAGAGACCCTACAGGGTAGCCCACCCAGGGACCTCACCCAGGGAACCCACCCAGGGAACCCCACAAGGGCGAGCCCAGGGACCCCACCCAGGGGATCCCAATTTGTCTGAGTTCTGACCCAAAATGGCAAGACAAAACATTTAAACTGCTAAATCTGGGGGTATCCTGTTACATAGCAACAGATAACTATGCCAGGAGAATGTCACCTCCCTTCATAGGGAGCACTAACGAACAACGGGCACTCAACGAGAGCTACGGATACCTTCTCCTCAAGGAGCTTTTATTACATCACAGGGAAAGAACCCCGTGAAGCCAGAAAGGTAATTAGTGCTAGGCTGCTGCTGTGCTTACCCTTCTGCCATAACTACTATAAAACTTGGACAAAACACATATGCCAACCACTGGTAGCCGCAGGTGACAGCCCAGGCAGGGCTGCAATCCTTAAAAGACAGGAAGCCACATGGTGCTCCTCCCCTGTGCCTCTGCCTTTTCCCCAAAGGCACCTTCCAAACAGGAGTGGGGAGAAATGGAGCCCAAGGAGAGAGCAGCAGTCTTGCCAGGTGGAAGCAAAAAGCGTCTAGGGCTGCCAAGAGGCCTGGTATTTGGGGAACAGGAAGTAGAAAAGAATAGAGTGGCAGAGAAGGAATCCCAAAATTTGGCATAAAAATTTCCCTGGGATCCTCAGGTAACCCCTCAGCTGTGCAAGCCCAGGCCTAGGGAAGGTGCAAGCCAGAGCACAGCTGGGCAGGGGTGGGGCAGGGAGCAGATACTGGGGAGTCGCTGAGATTTGGGCCCAGCAAGAGCAGACTGACACCCCCATAGCTCTCAACCAAGACCCTGAAAAGCCACACACTAGAAGGACAGCCCATGAACCTATCTGCTCCACATCACGCCACCTTTCTCCAAGCTTGTCCTCAGGTAAAGAGCTTCTGCCCTTCATAGAAGCAGAACCAAAATGCATCAGCTGTGCATGCCACATGCCAGCGTGGCCTCTCCAGGCCCATGCAGGGTGCCAGCACAGCCTTCCCAACATCTACATTACACATCACCTGACAGGTAACAAGACGAAGCACCCAGGCTTCCCCCATGCCTTCCCACTAACAAAGAAAACCCACAGTGGTTTGGAGAAGGTCCAAGGCCACGAGACCTAGGAAGACAAAGCAGCAGGAGACAGATGGAGAGAGGGACAGGCAGCCACGTGGGCAGCAGCAGGGGCCGGCACTACAGAGCCCAGGGTCCCCGATCCATCCAACAAAACAGCACCCCACCCCCACCTCCATCACTGGGAACTGGTGTCTTTTTAAATTGAGGCCCAAATAACATGCCAAGAGGCCTAATGCTCATTTCTAAGGCAGAAGAGGGGAAAAATGGTGCATAAAGTGGAGAAAGCCCTACTTTCCCTCCTTCCTACGACTGGGTTTCAGTCGATTCGAGTCCCTTAAAAGGCTGAAGGAAGTCTAAAAAAAAAGATTCCCCTACAGCCTATCTGAAACTCAAGCAATTAGAAGACATGTAGACAACCATGCCTAGTTATTTCAAAAAAGGAAAAAGGTAGCAAAAACACACAACCCAGATGGTGAGGACAGCCTCCAGAGAGAAAGCACTTGCCGGCGTCAGCTCAAGGGACTCTAGAAGGGCCTACCCTACAGCGTCAGTCAAGTTGATCCGCAGAGAGGGGAGTGACGACATTTACGCACTGAAACACACACTGAATAAAGTCAACATGTACTGAACTATTTCACAGCACTGAACATTAATTTTCCATGACATTTTGGAAAGTAGCCACTAACACTTAGCCTCATAAACAGCTTGTTGTAGAAGTCAGCCATATACAGAACACCCAAAAGGTGTTTCAATAAAACATCAGTGAAACACAACACATTTCTTTAGAATTTGCTGAAACGTGAGACAAAAGCCAAGCTGAACTTAATCAAGTAGTTTCTCCCCAGTCCACACATACTAAAACTTGAAATAAAATGGAAGGTTATTAAAAACACAAGCTCCAAGCACTTTTAAAGTCTGTTCCTGTGGGAGCCACAATTCACAATCCATCTATTAATTAAAGCCACATACAGGTCCAAGTAAGAGTTTATTTTCAGAAAACACCTTAAGGAGTGAGCTTGATTTTCTTTGAAAGATGTCTGTACTTTAGATTTATAAAGTGAAATGGAGCTTCCTCCACAGCCCAAACCCATAAGGCTGCATCCAAGTAACACATCACATGCAGCACAGAAAGGAGCTTTTCTTGTCATCACTCCAGCTTCAATCATTCCACCTGGCAGCTGTATGATCGGGGAATGATGTAAAGAAGACTATTTCCTTCAAACTCAGACATGTTTTGAGAATAGGGAAAAGTTAAGGCAGAAGGTCCTTTTCATTAGTCCATCTACTCTGCATTGCCACCCGAAACGATGTGGTCACAGCACCAACCAAATGCAAAGACGCTCAGCCACACACACTTGGCCCACTCCACCAACCTCCACTTGGCCACCTTTGGTTTCAGGAAAGTCAGGCCGAGCCGCTGGACGAGTTTCACCCCGAGCTTCCGGAGGAGGGTCTGGTTACTCTCAGAGAGTCTGCAGTTATCGAGGCACTCAAGAACACTGGCGGCTGCGGGTGACAACACAGGAGATTTGGTTTGGAACAAGAGATTTCGTGTGACTTCCAAACTGCATCATCTATATTTGGTATCTACAACACCAAAACCACAGGTGATGCTACAGATCTAACAACCTAAATTTACAGTGAATCCTTTGAGCCCTGTTTCATAAAGATCTCTTTCTTTTGCATCATTTACCAAAAACAGCTACAGTCGAATCAACTCAATTTCCTCACTGTGAAGCAGAAAGTACAGTCACAGATAGAACCAACAACAGTCCCCCAGGAGAGGGACAGGCTGTTCTGAGTAAGGGGGAGAGCAAATGCAGAGGGCTGCAGGGCGAGAAAGAGTGAGGAGGGTGAGAGGAGCGCGCCAGCCACAGGGGGCTGGAGCCGGGTGCAAGGGGCTTCAGCGCACTGCCCCACGTACGGTGCAGGGGGTGAGCGAGGGAAGGCCACTCGGGGGGAGAAGGCAAGTCAAGGGGACACTGAGGCAGGAGAGCCGAAGGATGGCATGTCGTGCAGAAGACCAAAGGGAGGCCTGAAGACAGGAGCAATGCGTGGAAGGCCATGGCTGGCTTCAGGGACAAACATCAGGTGAAACAGACAAGACCTTGCGACCAACTGAACGTGGAAGAGGAGGGCGAGGACTTGAGGATGATGGGTGCCAGAGCTGGGAGGAAAAGCGGATTTTAGGAGCCGTGACCCAGGTGCACCAGGCTGGAAAGTCAGGAATAAGTGAAGGTCAGTGCTCTGGACCATGGGCACGGATAGGAAGGAAGGGACGAAGGAAGGGTCGAGGGCAGGGACCACAGCAGGGACATGGTCTGGCCATGGGGATGGACGTGGTCTAGACACAGCGAGGGATGCAGCGAGGCACATGGGGAGGGATGTGGTCTGGCTGTGGGCAGACACTGGAGAATCACCGGCTTGTACAGGGACTAAAGCCATGGCAATGACTGTGGGCACAGGTGCTTGCTGTCTAATTTACAAAAGTGTGCCTCAGCAAATAAACTGCAATAACACTTTTTTGGGTTTCCCAAAAAACCCAAACACTGTGCAGTGACCAAGCTGGGTGATTCTCAATCTACATTAACTCAAAATGGAAATGGAACACGTGTTCAACTGCACCTGGGACACATGCACTGAGCAAGCACTGCTGGCTCCTCCAGATGTGGATATGACCCTGAGGTTCTGTTTTAGATGTGCGTACTGAAACACACGGGTGGACAGTGTCCCAACGCTGAAGGCAGAAATATGGGGTTCGGGGAACCATTTTTTCTTCCCTAATAAATGTTTAAAATTTTTCCATAATGAAAACTTAAAAAAAAAAAAAGACTCCACAATTCAAAAACTGAAATTCAGACATCTTCTAAAACATAAAACTCTATTGAAATTTCTCTAGATACAGGCAGCAAACCTCTCTGCATAGAGAACCACTGCACTTCTTTCACAAATGGAGCTTCAATGAAAAATTAAGAGAATGAGACAGAGGCCAGAAGATGGGCCACAGTTCCAGAGGGAACCCGGCTTTCCCTGGGGAGCGCCCCTGGCCGCACCGAGCTCCCGGTGACCAACACACACAGGCAGGGACACGTGAAACGCCTCGGCCTCCAGACCAGGCCAGAGCAATTTCCTGCACCTCCAGAGATGAGGGGATTTTACCAAAAGTTAAATTATTTTAGGTGCTGTGACCAGGTTACACCAGCCTGGAGAGTCAGGGATAATAAATATAGTGACCAGACACACCAAGTTACAAATTTTAAAACCTATGATTAAAATGCTACCTATGATCACACATGGCTGAATGCACACCACAAACACACCCTCTCATAAAAACAAGCCTTACCATAAGGTAAACAGTCTTCACGTTTTCCATGTTTAAATATTTGTGCCTAAAAAAAAAAAGTCATTTTAAAATGCTGCAAGTACATTTATGAATTTAAAAACATAAGTTATCAAAGCAATTTATCCCCTCTTACAAAATTTTTGTTGTAAGTATCCACCAAATAGGAAGAGAAGCGTCTCCGTGCAGAACAAGGGTCCTGGAGCAGGAGGGGCGGCCCACGGCCCTGGGATCCTACTCACAGTGTCCTCTTTGAGCTGTTCCAAGTTTAGCCTCTGAAAGGATGACTAAATGACTTGATTTTTAAAAACCACCTGTGTGTACACACAGATAGAGACCTCGAGGTCAGACCATCACTGCAGGAAAGGAGCACACTTCAGGAACTGGCCCCACCGACGAGCCAGGCAGTGGGGGCAGCCCTGCGCCCCTGCGTCGGACATGCAACGGCCCTGGTGGGCTCCCAGACACGGGCCTGGCCCCCACCGTCTGAAGTGTAACCACACAGCTACCATAGCACACATACACCTTGCACAGCCACAGAGTAAGGGGATCTGCGTCCTGTCAGACGAGAGCAATGTCACTGCCACTGCGCCCCGACTCCCGCCCCACTGAAGCCTCAGCCCAAGCTCCTGCCCCACTCTCCAAGTGCCGGAAGACAAGCAAGATCACGTACACACGCCTTAGAGCTATGCACTAAAAAACGGCCAACAAATGTCTTTTCCTTCAGAAAACAGAAGGAAAAGGGCACGGTGAGGACGCTGCCTGTTCTCCACGATCTCTAGTGTCCTGGGCTCGTCTGCACTGGGACTGTCCCCTGCCCAGCTGGGAATCGTCAGACTGAGAAATACAAGGGTGCAGAGTCAGGGAGGGCTCGCGAGGGGAAGAGACACTTCCTCAAGTGTCCCCATCAACAGTGGCAAAGGCTGAGCCCATCAAGGAAGGGCGAGGCCCTGCAAGAGGCTCCACAGTCCACCTGGACAAAAGCAATGCCGGGGCCACTGGCCCCGCAGCAGGTGTGCGGCCCATAGTCACAGCCAGGGGCCCCCAGGGCCAGCTCTCCTGCCACCCTGGAGTCACCCCACCAGGGTCTGTCGAGAGGCTGACATGCAAGGCCTCTGTAACACCCCCTTTTGCTCTTCCCAGCATTACTTCTCCCCCCAGCAACTCAACCCCAAATCTCAGGCCACCCAGGCTACATTAGAAAGTTCAACAGATTTATTTCATTCCAACATCTCTAAGTGGCAAACACCATAAACAGAGAAGAATCCAACCCTCCAACATGCCAGGTGCTAACAAAGGCAGGGAAAGATGGGATCCTCGGCTTACATGTGCAGTACCCCCATTTCACAACTCAGGAAGCCTTTATCAAGGTATGTAAACTATTGCTTAAAATTTGGGTTTATGATATGGAGAAAAATCATCTGGGTCCCCTAGCTTCTTCCTCACAAGTTGTGAAAGCAGCGAGGGAGGTTCTTCAGTGGAAAGGAAGGAGGAAAGGGCCCTGCAGCTAGATAGGTCTGGGCACGATGTGAAGATCCCTGGCAGGAAAACACGTCACAGCCATCTGCACCCACCTCCCACCCCACTTCTGTGATGCTGCAAGCCTCCAGCCAGCTGACTGCCAGAACCCACACTCCATACCCTCCGAGGCCGGAGCAAGGAAAGGCGGCGGGCACCAAGACAGCACAGGAGATGCGTCACCACCCAGGTAGCCTGACTGCACACATGCACTCACTGTCAACGGCAGAAATGCCATCTTCTCAGGCCAGAAACCGTCTCACTGGTTCTGCTTCCCTTCACCACGGCCACGGCCAGCTCCCAGAGCACCTCAAGGCTCACACACCTCTTGTCAGAGACACCTTGAAACTACACCAGGTTTCAAACACAGACTCAAAACAGTTCAAGCCCCAACGATAAAGTTTACAAGAGAGACCATTGCTACTAGGGCCCTCCCCCTTTAAAAAAGGCAGGGTCAACGCTCACGAGTGACCTGGCAGCATTTCGGCTCCAAAAGCTGCCACTTTTCCCAAGTCCAGGGAACACACACTTATGGCAGAGGAGCCCCTCCCAACATCAGCGGCTCCGTGGACCCTGCTTCACCGCCACACAGGACGCACAGGCTGGAGAAGCAGAGGTGGCAGCGAGGGGCTGCCCGATGCCACAGCTGCGCTTCTTAGGGCTGGGCTCCCAGAGGACACGCAAGACCGTGGCACCAGACTCCACACAGCCAGGGCTGCTTCTGGCCCATGCTGGCGGCCGTCTCCCTGCCTCCTTCAGAGCACAAGGTTGCCAGGCACGCTGGCAAGGCACAGCCAGGACCATGACAGAAACTTAAAATGAGCTTTACAAAAATACTCAAATCTACTACAGAGCTACAACTGATAAAAAAGCATGCAGGCTTAAACCAACTTTGAAAATAATATTCGGTAATCATATGCTTAAATGAAAAATACAGATAATATCTTGGTATAAAAATATTTGCTAACAGAAATTCTGCCAAATTTTCCAAAATTGCAAAGCATCTCTATCATGCCAAGAGCTGTTGATGACACTCAAGAAGAAAACACAACCATGAAGACTAAACCTCAGAGCCAGAACTTCACAGCTGCCAGAAGCAGAGGAATCACCAGGACTCATTCCTGAGCTACAGCCTGTCCCGGGCTCTGCAGAAAGTTGAGGAAGTCACAGACACATGTGGCAGCTGAGAGGAGAGGCCTGGCTCCCACTCACCGCCTGCCCCCAGCGCTACTACCACGTGAGAAATGGCAACATATCCCATTATTTTAAAAAGAGGTCCTTAAAATGGTATAGCAGTTACACAGAAAGCATGCTGAAGTACTTGGAGATAATATGATATTTGTAATTTAACTTTAAATGCTTTGACAACAACAAAAGAAGAGTGTGTTGGGGACAGATAAAATGAGAATGAGAGGACTTTCAAAGAGACCCTACTAAAACTGAAAGGATGATGATGGAAGATCACAAGCAACTTTATGGCAAACAAACCAGACAACTCCAAGGAAATGAACAAATTCCAAGAAAGACACAAATTACCAAAATTGAATAAAAATTTGTATGACTTACTGTCATGTAAAGAAATTAAATTAGTAATTTAAAATCTTTCCACAAAGAAAACCCTAGACCCACATGGCTTCACTAATGAATTCTATCAAACATCTTACACTAACTCTTTCAGAACACAGAGGGAACATTCCCCAACTCACTTTATGAGGACAGTATTACCCTGATACAAAACCCAAAGACATCACAAGACCTATACCCCCATGACTATAGATGTAGAAATCCTTAACAAAATATCAAAAACCAAATCTAGCAACATATAAAAAGGATTTTTAGACCATAACCTAATGGTGTTTATCCCGGGAATACAAGGGTGGCTCAACATCCAAAAGTCAATTAATCTAATAAAGCACGGTAATAGAAAAAGACCAAAAAACACATGATCACCTCAATAAAAGCAGAAAAATCATTTAGCAAAATCTAAGATTCATTCATGATTTAAAGAAAAAAACTCTCAATACTAGGAATAGAAGGGAATGTCTTCAAACTGCTAAAGGCCATCTATGAAAAACCCACAGCTAACATCACACTTAATAACTGAAAGACGGAATGCGTTCCTGTAAGATCAGGAACAAGAAGACAAGACCTACTCGCACCGTTTCTATTCAGCATTTCAGGTCAGTACAGTAAGTCAAGAAAAAAAAATTAAAAGCACACAGATTGGAAACGAATAAGTGAATTTTTCCTTATTCGCAGACAACATGACCTTGTAATTAGAAAATTCTAAAGAATCTTTTTAAAACAAAACTAGTATGACTAATGAGCAAGTTTACCAGTTGTAGGACATAAAAGAAATATTTAAACATTTCTATATACTAGCAACAAACAATCCAAAAACGAAATCAAGAAACAAGTCCATTCACAGGAGCATAAAAAGAATAAGCTAACTAGGAATTAATTTCAACAAAGAAGTACAAGCCTTCAACAGTCAAGAATAAAAGTCATCACTAGGAGATAGCAGAGACTGAAATACGGGAGAAGCGCACCTTGCTCACAGACAGAAAGGCTCGCTGCTGTTAGCTCCCCCCAGACTGACCTACAGATAGATTCAAGGCAGTAGCTAAAATGTACATGGAAATGCAAACAACCTCTAAGAAGTCAGAACAACTTTGAGAACGAAGAGTGAACTGAACGGTTCACACTCCTTGATTCCAAAACCAATCATAAGGTTACAGGACTGAAGAGAGTGTGCTGCTGGCTTAAGGACAGACAGACAGCTCCAGGGAACAGGACGGAGGACAGAAACACACTCTCACGTCTATGGTCGACTGATTTCCCACAAGGTGCAAGGCAATTCAATAGAGAAAGGACAGTGGTGCTGAAAATTAAATATCCACAAGCACAAAAAATGAACTTTCACACGATACACAAAAATTAACTCAGAATGAATCACAGGCCTAAACAAATATAAAACCTAAAACCTATAAAGCTTCTAGAACCATGGGAGAAAATCTATGTGACCTTGGGTTTGACAGTGAGTTCTTAACATGACACCAAAGGCACAACCCAAAAAAGAAAATAATGACAAACTGGACATCAGCTACATTTAAAATGTTTGCTATCAAATGACACCATTAAGAAAATAAACACACAAGCCACAGCCTGGGAGAAAATGTCTACAAATCATATATCCAATAAAGGGCTTTTAACCAGATACTCCTACAGTTCTATATAAAGCCCAATAAAAAAATGAGCAAATGAAAAGATGCTCAACATCATCAGGCATTAGGGAAATGCAAATTAAGACCACAATAAGATTCCACTTCATACCCACTAGAATGGGTATTATCTTAAATAATGGAAACTAACAAGTGTTGATGAGGATGCAGAAAATAAGAACCTTCAAAAATTGCTGGTAGGGATGTAAAACGGTGCAGCCACTGTGTAAAACAGTTTGGTGTTCCTCAAAAAGTTAAACACAGAACTATCATATGATCTGGCAATCCCACTTCTTGGTATATATACCCCAAAGAATTGAAAGCAGGACGCAAACAGATACTTGGAATACCAATGTTCACTGCAACTTTAGTCACAATGGCCAAAAGGTAGATAACAACCCAAGTGTCGATCAGCAAAAAACTGGATAAAAATAACGTGGTACATATACACAGTGGAATATTACTCAGCTGCAAGAAAAAATGGAAGTTCCGAGACCGGCTGCAACACAAATGAACCTTGAGAAAATTATGCTGCATGAAATA
Organism: Bradypus variegatus; assembly: GCA_004027775.1. Classification (NCBI taxonomy): domain Eukaryota; kingdom Metazoa; phylum Chordata; class Mammalia; order Pilosa; family Bradypodidae; genus Bradypus; species Bradypus variegatus. Next base: position 7,666 of record PVKY010000042.1, on the reverse strand, counting down.
AGCAAGGCATACAGAGATAATTATAGGTATCACTTCTACGAGATCTCTAGAAAAAGCAAATTCAGAGACAGACGATAGATTAGACGTTACCAAGGGAGGGGAGGGGGGAGTTTGTGCTTGGTGGGTGCAGAATGTCTATAAATAAAATTTATTTATAAAAAAAAGAATGAAATTCTGACATATGCTACAACATGGATAAACCTTAAAAACATAATACTAAGTGAAATAAGCCAGACACAAAAGGACCAACATTAGATGGTTCTACCTATATGAGCTTCTAGAATAGACAAATTCATGGAGACAGAAAGGACAGTGGTTACCAGGAGCAGGGGGAGGGGCGGTGGGGAGTTACTGCCTTACGGGCGCAGGTGATGCAAAGTCTCGGGAATGGATGGTGATGATGGTAACACAATATGGTGTATGTAATTAATTTTACTGAATTGTACCCATGAAAGTGGTTAAAATGGGGAATTCTATGTTGTACTTATATTACAATAGATTTTTTTAAGTTAATTTACTCATGCAAATTCCAATGTATCCAATTTGACATGTTTTAAACTTAAGTCATCCACTTAGCTAGCAAATACCTACTGAGCAGATACCCAGGATGTGCAGATGGACAGCTCCCGTCTTTAAGGTACTTAGAGTTTAGCACAGAACCAGAAAGTGCCAAGCACGGCTTACAATTCATGGTGGGGAACATCTTGTCTGAGGGAGTAGAAAGAAGGCTTTGCAGAGAGCGTGTCCCATCGCAGAGCCACAGGGAGGCCACGCTTGGGCTCTGCCTGCAGCTGCTCCCAGCCCCACTGCCTGGCTCTCCTGTGCAGAAGCCCCAGATACCGCAGAGCACAGACAAGCCGTCCCCACAACACCCTGTCCTGAGTCGTGACCCACAGAAACCACATGCATAGCATGGTGGTCATGTCAGGCCACTAAGTTTTGGAGTGGGTTGTTATGCAACAATAATGGAACATCCCACTTAGAAAACACGTGTCTGATTTCAAACTTCCCCTTGTAGGCAAGGGGGTGTTATGCATAATTCTGACAGCAGCATCACGATTAGATTCTAACTTTTTATACTTATACTGGCAGCAGGATACATTGAAAGCAGTGAAAAACAAAAATAACAACACTTTAGGAGACCACTGTCAAAGTCTAAGCAAGACTGGAAGGCAGAAGGAAGGCAGGGAAGGAAGGACGGCCAGGCAAGCACTAAGGAAGGAGAACGGACGTGAGCTCTCTGGTCTCATTCACTCATTAAATAAGAATGTGACATACTGTTAAATGCCAAAACTGCCCTCGCATGCACATTCTTTATTCACCAAATTCATTATAAATATAACCACATTCCAGATAAGAGGCAGTAACATGAGCACTGCCAATACAGTTGAGCCATGGACCCTCAGGCGGGAAGGGGCCAGCTCTGAGCTCAGCGGTGTGTGAGACCCAAAACCCCACGCATCACTGAGTACAAGGCGAATTCTTCTCATCCCTACATTTTTCTCAGCCTTGACACAGACACTGTTCTGGGGACCACTTCCAGCTGAACCACAAGGGATAACCCACACCCTCTCGCTATACATGAAGAGAAATCTCAGGGAAGTTACTGATTCTCCCATGCTGACTGGATTAAGAGGGCAAAAGGAAAAAAAATGAAGGAACAGAAATCAAGGATGATAAGGCTTTGGGTTTTGCTCCCCCATCCCCAAACGGCCCTCCTCGCTGCGCTGCATGTCTGGGAAGGTGCCATGCTGCCCCCGGCAGCCTCAGCGGCACGGGGACCAGGGCCCTCGGGCTTTCTAATGCCCACAGTATTCCAAAGCCAAGGCGGGAGGCACACCCTGCTTCTTGTGAGCACGAAAGACCTAAACCAACTCAGAACCAACCACCTGTTGGAAAGCAAACCCTGTGTATGAACAACTACACCACTTAAATGAGAGGGAAACACCACCACCCAGCCAATGATAAAGGATGGGCAAGCCTGCTTACGTTGTCTTAGAAAACAACACAGGACAAGGCACAAATAAAATGAGTTTCTTAGTAATCATCCTAAATAACCACACCTTTCAATTGTCCACCCACCCAGCTTGGCTTTACTGCAACGTGCAAACCAGCTTCCCCTCTCCAGGGCATGTTCTCCAAGCCACGTAAATCACAGGCTGCCCAGCTGCTCGGAGCAAGTTCACACTGCTGCCAAGCAGGAGATGCTAGTCTGAGGCTCCCTTAAGGCACCGTCAAATCAAGGCCAAGAAAAGCAACCTCCACCCCAGGCCCTGGGAGAAAGGTCCCCACCACCCCAGCCCAAGAGTGACACTCACTAGGCCACCAGGTTTCTGACGGCCACGGATGTTCAAGCCTGATGAGCGCTGCCCAGAATTAGGGCCGGCAGCCACGCCCACACGGGCTCCTCATGGGCACGTCCTCACTCCTGGTTTCTCAGGAAGTCACACTATTATAATGTGCCCTGACTGCATGGAGACAGCAGCCGAGCACAGAAAGACAGAAAGGCTCTCCTCCCTTCCTCTTTTCCTGAGACATGAGGGAGCATTATCAATGGAAACACCCAACCACCCAGGGCCACCGCCTCCCTGCCCCAGCATCCTAACAAGGCTCATCGGGGTCCACGTTATCCTGCGGACAAACAAGGCTGGGCACAGACGTAAGGACAGGAGAGGGCCACCCTCAAAAGCCGCAACCCTCCTGCCCACGCCACGCAGAGGCCCCACAAGGGCCAGCCTCCATGGGGCCAGCAAAGCTGAAGCGTCACCACATCCTTCAGATAAAATCCATCCAAAAGCTCCTCACAAGGAGTGCTCAAAAACTCCCACGTGGGGCACCCCTCCAGCAACACAGGGGCAAGACCCTCCTGCCACAACCTGGCTGGGTCTGGAAAACAAAACAATCTCTGATGTGTGCTGGCTGGCAAGAATAAATCTGGGGGATACCTCAAGAGTGCCCCTGCACCTCCCAAATTAGAGCTGGACAAGGGAGCATGAACGTACGCTGGCAGGCTGTCCTCGAGGCGGCCACACTCCTGCCCAACACAGAGACCCCAGACCAAGCCGGTCAGGACTGCAGGCAGGGAGCACCCACCCAGCCCCCAAAGGGGCAGGCCCACAGACCCTCCTGGGTTCCTCTCTGCTGCCCTACATTAAGGGGAAAAAAGAAATTTCCAAAAGTGAAAAATTGTTGAAATTACATTTCCAATGGCTAGGGCAAACAGCTGATTAGAACCCGCTAGGACCCAGAACACAAAAACATTATTTCTGATCCAATAAAGAACTTTAAAGTATATAAACATATAAACATAATTAACTTTTCTGCACAAATGACATAACCTTCACCTACCTTCCCAGCAAGCAGTAACACAGACAGCCGCTCCACGTCCCCCATACAGCTCACAGGAGGCACCAGCCCAGCCCGGCACTCCCCAGAGACCCCCTCGGGCCTCGTCTATAAAGCGAGATGGCACAACGTATAAAAAAAAAAAGAGCTCAGAAAGCATGAGTGTACTGCCTCTCCTCCCAGCTTTATCGCTTGCAGGAGTGGTTTTCACCTCATTTCATCAATCTGCTCATAGCCAGTGACCTGAATGTAGAGTCCGCGCAGGAGCTGCGACGGCAGCACAAGGTCATACTGCATCAAGGTGCTACAGCCCAGGGAGCGACCCTCACGTGCCACCCAGGGCCCGGTACTCTGGAGCGTTGACGACAACTCGGTTTGAAAAACCCCACCCCAGGCTCAAGCCCAGGTCTGCCCACCTCCTGACCCTCAGCCAGGGCGACAGGCCCAAGCCTCGGCTTCTCTATCCAGGTGGAAAGAGACAAGAAGCTGGACGCCTGCCATCCTCGCACCAGCCTTGCATGGCCCTCGCTTCAAGAAGCCAAGGCACCCTGTGACGGTAACAACCACACAATCAGCTGTTCTTCAATTATCCCATTAATATCAGAATTTCAATACAATAAATCAAGAGTGAAAAGATCTCACTTAAAAGGGCTAGAATCCATTGGAGGAGCAACAAAAATGCTATTACACACTGATCTCAAAGACCCAGGAATAGAAAAAGACTCGTGGAAAACAGGAAAACAAGAGGATTAATCTTAGAAGGAAACCCAAATTGAGAACTCTAGTTCCTCTCCAGTATCTGTCTTTATATGCCCACTTATTACAATTTCTCATAATTTTTAAACAGAAATAGCCAATTCTCAGTAGTCAACAAGTACCTTATTGACTGCATGTCTCCCATCTGCCTAATGAAGGGGTGGGGTGGGGAATGAGCTGATGCACAGGGGATGCTGCAGTTCCTGCTGCAGAGAATGCAGCAACAACTGGGGCAAACTTCACATGGTGCCACGGCAGAGCCCGAGGTCAGAGAGGGGTGGCCATCGCGGCCCAAGAAGGCACAATGATGTCTGAAGGACTTCCTTTGCATCGGCCCAGGGTGGAGGGAGGCCTTGATTCCTTGACTGCCCCACAGGTCATGGGGACGGGCACATGGCCACCACAGAAGGCCACAGGAAAAGCAAGGGGATGCTTGGGGAGCCCAGAGGACTGGCCCTGAGCTGGAGAGCAAGCCTGAGCGAGCAGGCAGAGTGGAGGCGATGAGAGTTCCCGAGAGGAAAGAGTGCGGCGCAGACCCGGGCGCTCTAAAAGGGCGAACTCTGACAGTGGCGGTTGGAGCGCTGGAGCAGAGGACAGCCCAGCAGTGAGCCAGGAAAACCCCCAGGGCAGCGGGAAGCAGGGGCTTATAGCAGAGCTCAGTCAGCCCAACCACGGCCACCTGAAAGGACGCAAGGGGCACAGCAGTGGTCAGGAGCCACATGCTCAGGAGACCTCCTTTTGATGTCCTTCAGTGGGGCTTTGTGGGAGAGGAAAAACTGAGGAAGAATATAAATATGACTTTGGATCTGTGGAGCCTGAAGCACCCTAAGTGCATCCATGGAGTAAACAAAAATAGGGCTGTAGAACCAAGGGGAGAAACCAAGGTCATGCAGGCCAAGGACAGGGCCTGGGTCTCCAGAGCCTGAGGCAGGGGAAGTGCGAGAGCAGTGGACCTCCACACACCTCTCCAGACCCACTGCACTCACTCAGACAGAAGAGTGGAGTCTGTGGCCACCGGAGGCCCTTCCCCCAACCGTGTGGCTCCAAGCTGGGCCACCTGCTAGTATACACCTGCTGAGCAGGATAAATCACCTCAACAGGTGTGGGAGGCAGGCCCAACGATGCCCCAACAATGGACTTAAAGGTGTGCCACACACCACACATGCTTCAACAAGATGTGCCACAGTGCTGCCCGCCCACCCAAAACGCTGAGCAGGGTGAAATTAAAATAGTGTCGAGTTAGCTGCTTAGCGTCTTTATTTAAACACCGAGCAGTCCTAATTGTAAGGACCTTACTTCACCTGAATTATAAAAAAGCGTATCAATGTATACAAAAGGCACACAAATTCTGAAAAAGGTAATTGTTCAAATGATTTTTGACCTTATTTTTCTCCACCCAAAAACCTTCCCAGGTAAGTGCTACAACTAAAAAGGATAAACTGGCCAAACTAAACCCTAAATGAAATAGTAAGGTACCATTCTCCAAAGTATCTTAAAAGAAAAAGAAACTCAGAGACAGACAGGAGAGCACAGGTTGCCAGAGCAGGGGGCAGGGACAACAGGGAGCTAATGCAAAATGAGCGTGGGGTTTCTGTTTGGGGTGAAGGGAAAGTGATAGTAACGGATGGTGGTGAGGGCCCCGCAACACTGCAAGTGTTTAATCCCACTCCATGGGAAGATTTATGTTGTATATATGTTTCCACAAATAAAAAAAGACAGAGAAACTAAAGAGATTACAATTAAATGCATTACATAATACTGGATGGGATCTAAGAATGGAGGAGAAAAGGCTCAAAAGGACATTTTTGGAACATAAGAAAAAATTGGAATGTAGAATGTAAGCTTTATGTAAATGTTAAATTTCTTAACTGCACTTAAGGTGACAACATAAGTGAATGTCCTTGTCCATAGGAAATGTGTGCAACCTGCTCTCAAGTGTTCAGAAAACAGACAGATGGGCAGACAGATGACAGAATGATTCAGCAAAAGTGGCAAAAAGTTAAAACTGGTGGATCTGTCTATAGGGGGGCGGGTAAGTCGGAGTTCTCTGAATGGAATTTATATTAGTTTTGCAACTGCCCTGTAGGTTTGAAATTATTTCAAAATAAAAAGTCTAAAAAAAAGAAAGAAAAGAAAATCATTGCCCATGAGAAATGTTTTGGATGATCAACTTATTTCTTTGCCCTTTCACAGAGCATCACATATACTAGTTAACTCTCCCACCCATCCTCAGGAGGTGAGAAAGGTTTGTTGTTTCCCTTCTGCAGGTGGGGTGTGGAGGAGGCATCTCACCTCTGCCTCGGTCACGGACCGATGGAGTCAGGGGTGTTACTAAAGTGTGTCCCGGAGGCCCCAGCCTTGGCCCACAGCTCCCCTCCCTCCAGGAGCATGTGCCACATCCTGCCCAGTGGCCAGGATGTGGGGAGGCCCAGGCACCTCTGCCCCCTGACACACACAGCTCTGGGGCCGGATTAGAGGTGCTTGTGTTCACTTCTCACCTGCTCCTAATGGTATGGCCTGAGATTGGTTTTTTCTTTTATAAGATGTATGCGTTTGTCAATGATTTAAAAAAAAAAAAATCAAAGGGAAGAAACTTCATTCTCAGAGGAATGAGACCCTAACAGTTGGTAAAGAGAAGAGCATTTATTTCCATTCCTCACCCCAACTGTACTTCTTCCTGTGAAGAATCGCCCAAAACTTAGCATTTTTAAAAGCCATTATAGGGAACACAGTAGTTTCCTTGTTAGACTCGGTGAGGGTCTTCAGACTAGCGACAGGAAGAGATACGACACGTCCAGATGAGGACAATTTTCAATTTTTAACATGGTGTTTTCCTTCCTGGAATTTCCTCAATTTGCATTAACCCTAATGTTTACAGCAGGACTAAACCAAAGGGTGTTTAAGTAGCCAGGGTAACGAGGGCCTTCCAGGGCAATGAAGCTGCCGGCACTTGTCTCCGTCCTCCAAGCCTGACGTCACCCAGTCTCAGCACCGCCCATGGAGAGTCCACCTGTTCCACCCACATTGATGAACAGGTGGATGAAGACAGAGCCAAGTGCATCAAAGGAAACAGGCAGATCTTGCAGTGCAAGTTCCGTCACGCGCAGGAGCGCCCAGCCCTTGCAGCTCGGATCTGACAAGCCTGATCCCAGACCACACTGCTCCTAAAGAGGAGAAAAGGGAAAGATTCACACAAGTCAGGGGCGTTTTCTGTCTCTCAAAAGGAATGCTGGGGCTCGAGCGGCTTTTTGGGAAGTGGGACACAGGCCAGCCCCGCTGCATGGCCAGTTCCACTCACGCCCTTCCCAGGGACCTCAGCTGGCTGCCTCAGACAGCCGCTCACCTCGCAAAGGGCAAATCCCCAGATATTTCTGAGGTGCCATGGCCAAGCTTCCTGAGTACCCAAGAGGCACTCGTGGGCCTGCCCCTAACTGCAGGGGAGCTGCACACTTCTCGCCCTCTGCCAGCCAGGCTTGGCAGGGTGGCCGAGGGCTTGGCTTTTTTAAGCCTTGGGAACATCGTTCCACGCCTCAGGAGAAGAGAAGAAGAGAAGGAGAAGAGAAGG
>PVKY010000041.1:52403-102290 GCA_004027775.1 Bradypus variegatus | reverse complement strand
TGATGAAAATTTTTCCCCTCTTGTTTTTTCTGTTTCTTGCTCTGCTCTATGTAGCCTTTTTGTGAATGGGTCTCCTCAGATATGGTCGACCCTAGTCAGATTTTCCCAGTCTAGTGAGGCCCGGGTCTCATTGGGAGTGTATGGAGTTTTCAATGTTCGCTGCGATCTCGGCTTTTCCTCCAATTCCAAACTTGCATCCAATGTGTGGCTGGTTACTGGACACCCCGAAAACTGTTTCATATAGTTCTTGGGTAGTTGCCAGCTGCTCTGGGCTCCGTCCCCAGCAGCGGTGGCGGCGGCTCCTCCGCGAGCCTCCAGTGGTGCAGGCGGTGCGGGCCTGGTGGCGGCGGCGACCACCCTAATGCCCTGGGGGCGCTGGGGCGGCGAGCGCCCACTCACCTCTGGCACCATGGGCTCAGGTCCCGGTGCAGGCAGCGGCGGCGGCTCCTCCGCGGGCCTGGTGGTGGCGGCGACCTCCCGAAAGCCTCGGGGGCACTGGGGTGGCGAGCGCCCACTCACCTCCGGTGCCATGGACTCAGGTCCCGGTGCAGGCGGTGGCGGCGGCTCCTCCGTGGGGCTCCAGCGGCGCAGGCAGTGCGGGCCTGGTGGCAGCGGTGACCACCTGAAAGCCTCGGGGGGCGCTCGGGCGGCGAGCGCCCACTCATCTCCGGCGCCACGGGCTCAGGTCCAGGTGCAGTCAGCTGCGGCGGCTCCTCCATGGGGCTCCAGCGGCGCAGGCGGTGCGGGCCTCGCAACTGTGGGTATGCACAAGTCCAAATTCTGCAGAGCAGTCAGCAAACCATTAACTTCAAAGAAGATGTCCAATGAACTCCTCAGTAAATGAACTGGCAACTTCGGCAAACTCCTCAGGAAATGCTTCACTGGGCAGCTGAAGAAGAAGTCCAACTTGTACCTCTTTTGACATGCATTCGGAGATGGTAATGCCTGCCATACACCATGGACTCCCGCGGATGACTCTGCTATCTGCACGACAGGTGTTGATGCTGTGTTTGGCCCACATCTGTCTGGGCAGGGTCCTGGTATTCCCTTCGCTCCATGGAAGATGCTTCCCTGTCTAGCTGAGAGACGTTTTGAAGACGGCCATTGAAAGTTAATGCTGACATTTTGGAGAACGCCACTTTGAAATGCAACCTGGGAGCAAGCAGACACCAGCCACATGCCTTCCCAGCTAACAGGGGTTTTCTGGATGCCAATGGTATTTCTCCAGTGAAGGTACCCGATTGTTGATGCGTTACCTTGGACACTCATGGCCTTAAGACTGTAATTTTCTAACCAAATAAACCCCCTTTATAAAAGCCGTTTCATTTCTGATGTTTTGCAAAATGGCAGCAATAGCAAATTGGAACAGAAGGGGAGGTCTAAGTCCCTTCTCTTTGAATCTGGGTGAGCTCTGTAATTGTTTGCAGCAATATAAGATGAAGGAAGTGACACTGTGCAATTTTTAGGGGCCTAAGAGATGGTTGGTGTGCCAGTTTGGATATATTGTGAACCCCAGAAAAGCCACATTCTTTGATGCAATCTTGTGGGGGCAGACCTATTAGTCTGTTGATTAGGGTGGAATTTTAATTAGATTATTTCCACGGAGGTATGGACCTACTCATTCAGGGTGGGTCTTGATTAGTTCACTGGAGTATTTCGGAGAGAAGCTAAGAGCTGACACAGACCCAGATGCTTGCTGATGCTTGGAGACACTTGGAGATACAGACAGAAGGACGTTTGGAGATGCTAAGCTAGGAGATGAAGCCCAGTGTTTGCCCCAGAGAAGCTAAGAGAGGATCTCCAGAAGCTGAAAGAGAAATTTCTTGGGGAAAGAAACAAGGACACACAGGAGCTGAGAGAGAGGAGTGAAGAAAGAAGCCCAGAGACATTTTGGAGAAAGCCATTTGGAAATGCAACTCGGCAGCAAAGGACCAGCAGATGCCAGCTGTGTCTTCCAGCAGCTTTAGCAAAGCAAAACACCAGCCAACAGAGATTGGCTTCTCTTGTGCTGCTCACAATGAAGGGTCTCTATCTCCCATTGATCTCATCTACAGATTGCTTTCTGCACCTGTGGCCTGCTGGGGTGTCATTTAGCTCTTCCGGCCTGTCTTCTTGATGACAGACCAAGACCAGGAAGATGATGACACCAACAAACACACCCCAAACCAAGGCTGGTTGGGTTGGCCCATTGGAGTGTGCTTTGCCATCCTTGTGGGACACTTTCTTGCCCTCCTGCTTAAACTCTTCTGAATGGCATCCCCTCATCATTATGAAATTCAAGGGATTGCATGGTGTTGTGGGTTGAATTGTGTTTCCCCCAAAAGATATGTTGAAGTCCAGGCCCCCAATACCTCAGAAAGTGACATTGTTTGGAAAAGCGTCATTACGGATGGAATTAGGCAAGTTAAAATGATGTCACACTGGAGAAGGGTGGATTCCTAATCCGATATGACTGGTGTCCTATAAGAAAGAGATGGGGGGAAGAAGGCCATGTGGCCACAAGGGCAGAGGTTGAAGTGCTATGGCTGCAAGCTAAGGAAAGCTGAGGAAACCACCAGAAGCTGGCAGAGGCAAGGAAGGATTCTCTGTTCAGGTTTCAGAGGGAGCCTGGCCTTGTCCAACCCTTTGATTTCAGACTTCTAGGCACCCAGAAATGCGACAATAAATTTCTATGGATTTAAGTCATCCAGTTCTTTCGCTTTGTTACAGTAGCCCTAGCAAACTAAGACACCTGGTTTTTGTCAAAGATGGAACTTTTCTTTCTGCTTCCAGGATTCAGGTCATTCCCAGGAGAGGCGGCTGCTGAATTCTTAGTCCTTGGACATTCATTTCACATGAACAATGATTTTTAAAATGTTTAGATTGTATTTTAAGTTGTCTTTAAATTGGATTTCCTGTTTGTCAGTACCTGTGTGTGATGTAGCATTCTATGAGCACTCTAGCTGGAGGAAGCAGAAAGACATTTGTTTTGTTCTGAGTTGGGACTTCAACACTTCAGGCTTACCTGTTGTTTGGCTTTGGTAATGCTGATGAAATGCAGTATGCCACAGATGAACTGACTTTTAACCATGGAGATATATTAGTTTAGAGTTTACAATTCTAAAGCCATGAAAATGTCCCAATTAAGGCATCAACAGGGCGATACCTCCTCTGAAGACTGGTTACCAGTGAGCTTGAGCTCCTCTGTCAGACAGCACGGCACATGCTGATGTCTGCTGGTCCTTTTCTCCTGGGTTTTGTTGTTTCCAGCTTCTGGCCTCGGTGGCTTCCTCTCTGAGGCCCTGCCTATCTCCCTGACCCTCTGCTTCTCTGGGGCCTTTTTCTGTGAACTTCTATTACTTTTATCCCTTAGCTTCTGTCCGTGTTTTATCCTTGTATAAAGGGCTCCAGTAGGAGGATTAAGGCCCACCTTGAATGGGGCAGGTCACATCTGAATTGAAACAACCTAATCAAAAAGTCCCACCTACGGTAGGTCTGCACACACAGGGGTGGATTAAAAGAACATGATTTTCTGGGGTACATACAGCTTCAAACTCCCACACCTGTCCATTAATGACTCTAAGTGAGTGGTATTTTGGTCTGAGGATGAAAGTGTTGGAAGGGGCTTGTAGATATACACATTGACTTGGGGGAAGTCCTGTGCCCCATTCTGTGAAATGGGCATAAAAATGGACTCTGCCTCAAGGACATTTAAAGTGCACAGAATTCTTGTGAATGGTCAGTGCTCAACAAGGCCACCTGCTGCAATGGTTACTTTTGATGACCCTATGGGTGGGGTCAGGCCAGTTCCCAAGCAGGTGCGTTGAGCTCCTCTGAGCTTCTGGACCTCGGGCTATTGCTGGGGTGCAGCAGCTCCCACCTTTCCTTCCTGCTTCTTGGCTGGTGCTCAGCCACACAGTCTCTCCAGCCCAAGTCACCCTGGGCCCTTCTCCTGCCTCCAGGGTGGACACAGAGGGCACTTCCCGGGTCATCCCAGGCTCTCTCCTGCAGTTGCTGCATTCTGAGCTCAGAGCTGCAACATTCGGGCAGTTGGGCTGAAGGGATGTGAGGGGAGAGGAAGGTCGATCCACCTGGTGGGGACTGCGGGAGCTGCTCCGGTTTGCTAATGCTGCCATTTCGCAAAATACCGGAAATGGATCGGCTTTTATAAAAGAGGTTTATTTGGTTACAAATTTACAGTCTGAAGGCCATGAAAATGTCCAAGGTAAGGCATCAACACAAGTATACTTTCACTGAAGAATACCGGAGGCATCTGGAAAACCTCTGTTAGCTGGGAAGGCACGTGGCTGGTGTCTGCTTGCTCCCAGCTTGTGTTTCAAAATGGTGTTCTCCAAAAAGCCAGCATCAGCTTTCAATGGACGTCTTCAAAATGTCTCTCTAAGCTGCAGCACTGAGTTCCTTCTGTTTGTCAGCTCTTTAATATGGCTCCAGTGATTCAATTAAAACCCACCCTAAATGGGTGAGGAAACACATCCATGGAAATTATCCAATCCAAGGTCTCACCCACAGTTGATTGAGTCACATCTCCATAGAAACACTCAATCAATAGGTTCCAACCTAATCAACACTAATATGTCTGCCCCCACAAGATAGCATCAAAGAACATGTCATTTGGGGGGAGATAATACATCCAAACCAGCACAGGAAGTAAGCACTTAAAACCCAAGACATGGTGGGAATTTGTGGGGAGGTTTTGGGGTCCAATGAGTAGGAACAAGTCTGGCCTTCAGGAGGGTTGCTGGCCACAGTGCCCCTCACAGGCTCCCTAGGCTGCACAGCGTTGCTTCTGGAGAAATTAGGACCAGAAGAGGAGATGGTAAGAGGGCGAGGCTGGCAAAGACAGACAGCCAGACAGACAGGGCCAGGGGCTGAGGCAGGCAGACAGAGTATGATGCTGAGATAGATTGAACTACAGACAGTCAAACAGACAGACAGACATGGGGCTGAGATGGACTGAGAGGCAGACAGATGGATGGATGGACAGGGGCTGATGCTGAGACAGACAGATCTGGGGTCCGAGAAGATGAACAGACAGAACCTGGGATGAAGACAGATGGACTGAGCCTGGGGCTAAAACAGACAGACCAACAACCTGGGTCTGAGACAGACAGGCAGACAGAGCCAGGTGCTCAGTCAGACAGACAGATAACCTGGGTCTGAGACAGATGGACAGACCCAGGTTCTGAAAGGACAAACCAAGAGCCTGGGGCTGACAGGACAGACTGAGGGAAGATGAAGTATAGACAGACAAACAGACATTCATTCCTGGGACTGGGACAGGCACCGATGGGGCAGGCTGACCCCTCTCCGCTCTGCTTCCTGAGCCTCGGTGCCGAGTCTGGGGTCACCAGGACACAGCCTGGCGCTGTGTGTTGTCAGGAAAGCCCCTCACCTTTTCTGTGCTGAAGTTTTTGCATCTGAGAAATGGGGACGACACTGACACCTCCCCTGTGGGTTTATTCCGAGGGTCCGGTGTGTCAGCCACTTTAAGGGGGCCAGGTGTGGGGGGTCACATGACAGCGTCCCTTGGTAGACAGCGAAGCGGGGGCCCAGGAGCCCAGCCTGGCCTCACCCCCCTTTCCGCTGGGGGGCAAAGGGTCCAATCCCTTAGGGTCCCCTGCTCCCACTGCCTGGACCCTACCTTCAGGCTGACTCGTTCCTTTTTTATGGCATCACCCTGGGACCCCGGAAACCCCGACACTGACAGAAGGAAGCCAGACGCAGAAGGCCACCTGGCACCAATTTCATTATAGGAAAGGCAGATCTGGAGAGAAAGGAGGTAGATCCCTGATGCCAAGGGGGTGGGGGCAGGAGGCAGGGTGATTGCTAAGGGGTCCAGGGTCTCTTTTTGGGGTGAGGAAAATGTTCTGGAATTAGACAGTGGTGATGGTTGCACAACCCTGCGAATATGCTAGAAACTACTGACTTATACTCTTTAAAAGGGCAGATTTTATGGGACGTGAATTTTATCTCAATAAAAATAAATCGTGTGGAGTCACGGGGTTCGCTCTGCAGCTGAGGAGCAGGTTGTGGTGAGAAGGTTTGTGGCCAGGAGCCCAAGGCCAGGCTGAGCCCGTCAGGGGAGGCTTAGTGCCCGGTGAGGGCTCTCCTGGGGGAGATGGGAGCCATGGGAGGTGGCGGAGAAGGGGAGGACAGGGCCTGCCCAGTGGGAAACACTGTCATATCACAGGATGATGCAGGCAATAACTGATGTCACATGGGGTGATTTGAAGACAGGAAAGAATCGGAGGTGGGGGATAATGAGGTGGTAGCTGTTGGCAAGGCTGGGACAGAGGGTTCTTTATGTGAATATATTCAAATCCATTGTTTATAACTTTGCTCAGGTAGGAAATCACAGAAACTGCTCATCAGTAGGGGAAAGTGTGACTCAAGTATAGCCACATCTTTGAAACAAAGACTCCTAACAAAATTTGAGACAATGAAATAATTCTCCAAATCAAGTAAAGCTCCTAATCACTCCCTTTACTCTTTTTTTTCTCCCAGACTCTTTCTCGTGTATTTACACCTTGTAGATACTGCTAGGAATCATGTTAATAACTTATCAATTCACAGCCCGTGAAAATGCCCCATTGCCAGTTCCAGGTGATAAGATGACAAAGTGTGTTTTTCAAAGGGAACGTATAGCCACGCTTGGCAACTTTTAAGAGTTGCAAAAGTTAATTTGGTCTTGAACTCCTGGTATATGCATCAGGTGACTGGCAAACATTCTAAAAAGTGTGCATTTTTTCATACAGCAGTGGAACTAAAATGTGTACACATTTCATCCCTCTCAATTGACAGACCCTTTTTTTTAATCTATAAAGAATATCAGCCAACATGATTCTTCTTTTTTTTAGAAATATATATATACCACTCAGAGTCAACTCCAGGAGGTGCTGGAACACCAGCTGGCTCTGGAGGTTCTGGGGAGCCACTGGGGGGAGAGGGGTGGGAGCAGGGCAGGGGTGGGTGGGGCTTTGTGGGGAGGGCCTGACATGACCCGAGCTGGGGTCAGATCTGAAGGAGAAGAGAGGACTGGGCAGAGACTTGGGTGCAGGAGAGAAAGCGCCTGGAAGATCGGCTGGGTAGACAGCCCGGAGCTGCATAAGCTGCAAAGAGCCGTGTATGTTTGCGGGGAGATGCTGAGCTTAATTGGGACATGGACAGCGTGAGGGTCCCAGGGCTCTGGGGTCTTGGAATCCAGCCTCAGAGTCCCCATCTCTTGGCAAATTCCCCATTTGCTCCTGCACCCTGGTCATCCATGGTTGACTCTGGCCACAGGAAGGTTTGAACCGGCCTGCGATGAATTTAAAATTAATCTGTAAAATTGGTGGAAATTGGTACATTTGTGACGCACTTGGGGTTGCATCGGGGAAGCAGAGCCACTGTTAATATTATGTTCAAGCCCTGAGCCTCGGTCCCAAATGGGACCTTCCTTGGAAATAGAGTCTTTGAAGACGTGATGAGTTAAGATGAGGCCAAAATAGATTAGGGTGGAACTTAAATCCCTTAGGTGCTAGTCTAAGAAGGAAATCTGGCCACAGCAGATCCAGGGGAGAAGTCCAGGTGACGACGGAGGCAGAAGCTTCTACCAGCCAAGGAACACCAACCATGGCCAGCAGACACCAGGAGTTGGAAGAGGCCAGGAAAGCGTCTGTCCTCTAGGTTTCCGTGGGAGGTGGCCCTGCTGACACCTTGGTTTCAGACTTCCAGCCTCTAGAAGCGTCAGACAGTACATTTCTTGCTGTTTTGAGCACCCAGTTTGTGGCACACCAACACAGCTGCTAACCTGTCCTGCTGAAGCTCTGGACAATTTGGAGCTTGCCGGGAAATCCAAGGAGCTGAGCGTGCCCAGGTGCCAACGTGGGACCGAGGGGAGGTCGCTGGGAAGCCATTCCTCTGTGTAGCTTCCACCCCTGTGGGGCGGCAGCTGGGTGGCTGGTGGAGCTGCGCCACGGCTGGTTTCTGCCTTCAGGGCCAGCAGCTGGGAAGACAAGTTAGACTGGCAAGGAGGAGGAAGACAGTGAGGACAAGCTGGGACTCACTGGGCACCCCAGCGTCCACTGCCAACATGCCTGATCGTAGCTGCCTTTGAAGCCAGGGCCATTGCTTCCACTCCACCCTCCCAGTCTTGGGCTGTAAAGACACTGGGCAGGGATAGCAGCTGCAATTGGAGCAGGCAGCTGATTAAGTTCACGATAACCTACTTCTCCAAGTCACGTCTGTTCCCTGCAAGAGCCAAATAGGTGAATCAATTGGGCAGGAGGTTCAGGGGGTGCGTTCACCATCCCTGAGTCCTTCAGGTCTCCA
This sequence comes from Bradypus variegatus, assembly GCA_004027775.1. Lineage (NCBI taxonomy): Eukaryota > Metazoa > Chordata > Mammalia > Pilosa > Bradypodidae > Bradypus > Bradypus variegatus. The sequence goes on along the minus strand of PVKY010000041.1, from coordinate 93,980 downwards.
CAGTCCCTCCAGGTTTGTGTTTGGTTACAATGTTGGTGAGTAGAGACTGTTCCAGAAGTTTCTCTGTGGCCTATGGTCCACACTAACCCTCCTTCTGAAAGTCAGGGAAAACGTGGGGATTATTCCCTGGTGGCTGAGTGTGTCTATTCCAGTTAAGCGTTCTGGAACTGGGTAAATAGCCTTGGGCTGGGGTTGGGGACCCACTGGGCCCACCAGGGAGAACCCCCTAATCATGTGACCTCCAAAGCCTGCTGGGACTGTGGGTCATGGTGGTGCCTGGCTTTTCAAAAGTTAGTGTCAGTTTAGATTCATGTCCAGGAATCCATGAAAACTCTAGTTACCTCCCCTTCTCCAGTGCCCATAACTCCGGTAAATGGCTGCCTGGCTGCTGGGACTTGTACAAAAGGCTAGGAGGAAGATTTATAGTAGACATATAATGTGTGTGTGTGTTAAAATATACATAACATTAAGAGGATGAAAAGATAAGCCACAAACTGGGAGAAAATACTTCCAAAACATGTATCTGATAAAGAACTTAGGTCCAAAATATACAAAGAACCCTTAAAAGTCAACATGAAGAAAACAACCCAATTACAAAGTGGGCAAAAGATCTGAACAGACAACTCACCCAAGAATATATGCAGATGGCAAATAAGCAAATGAAAAGATGCTCAGCCTCCCGTGTCATTAGGGAAATTGCAAATGAAAACAACAGCAATATCCCTCTGCTCAACTGTTGGAATGGTTAAAATAGCACCAATAACACGAAATGCTGAAAAGGGAGTTAGGCAACAGGGACGCTCTTACAAAGCTAAACCTGAGGTTCCCAAATGACCCAGCAATCATGCTGTTGACCTAAATGAGTTGAAAACTGACATCTACACAAAAAACCTGCATACGAAAGTGTATAACAGCTTTATTCGTGATTACCAAAAATTGGAAGCAACCAAGATGTCCTTCAGTAGGCAAATGGATAACAAACCACGGTACATCCATGCAATGGAATATTATTCGATGGTCAAAAGAAATGAGCTATCAAGCCACGAAAAGACATGGATGGGGGGACCTTAAATGCATATTGCTACATGGAGGAAGTCAGTCTGAGAAGGCTTCATACGTTTGAATCCCACTTTATGACATTCTGGAAAAGGCAAAACTTATAGACACGGGAAGGACAGAAGGATGGATAGGTGGAATATGGGGCATTTTTAGGGAAATGAAACTATTCCAGTGATGCCATAATGATGGGTACACAACTTTATGTATTTGTCAGACCCCGATGAACTGTACAACACCAAGAGCGAACCCTGATGTAAAATATGGACTTTAGTTACTAATAATATATAGATATTGGTTATCTATTACTAACAAATGCACCACACTAATGCAAGATATATATAATGGGATGTACAGGAACTCTGTACTTTGGGCATCATTTCTCTAGAAATCTAGAAGTGCTTTAAAAAGTTGTCTATCGAAAACTTAAAACAAAATAAAAAGCACATATAGCATAAATTTTCCCATTTTGACCATTTAAAGGTGTGATATTTAGTATATTTCACGATATTGTGCCACCGTCACCACTATCTAGTTTGAGAACATTTTTGTCACCCCCAAAGGAAACCCAGAACCCATGAAGTGGTCACTCCCTCTTCCTCTGCTCCCCCAGCCCCCTGGCAACCACCAATCTGCTTTCTGTCTGTATGTATTTGCATAAAGGTGCAGGGTCCTGAATTTACATTTCTAGAAAGTTCTCAGGTGTCTTGGTTTCCTGCAGCTGCTGTAACAAAATGCCACAAACTCATTGGCTAAAAACAAGTAAATTCAGCGTCACACAGTTTTGGAGGCCAGAGATCTGAAACCAAGGTGTCTGCAGAGCCACAGCCAGGGGATCCTACCTTGTCTCTGCGGTCACATGGCCATCTTCTCTCTCTAGGTCTGTAGCTCTTCTCCCTTCTTATAAGGACACCAGTCACATTGGATTAACGGTCCACTCTACTCCAGTACTCACCGTAATTTAACCAGTTCCATCAGCAATGACCCTATCTCCAAATGAGGTCACCGTTGGAGGTGCCAGGATCTGGGACTTCACCATAGCTTTGGGGGGATGCAGTTCCACCCCCAGCACTAGGTGAAGCTGCTGCTGCTGTCCCGGGAGCCACAGCTGGACACCCCAACTCTGCAGCATAAAGGATGTTCTGGCCACTCAGTGTCATTCGGTGTAGGCCACTTGGGGTCCAGGTCTCCACCAGCCAAAGAGCAAACTAGTTGGAGTCACTCCAGTCCCCAGAGCTAACCCTTGACTCCAGAATCTCTGCCAGATGAGCCCATCTCAAATGAATTCAGCCTGATTCAGCATTAAAGATTGCTTCCAACCTGGTCCTCTACCCCCAGGGCCCTTCCCCACAGAGTTTCCCCAGGTTTCTGGAGAGAAATGGGTATGATATTGCGATTCTTTCAGTGTAGTTGGTACTTGCTCGGTCCCGCTTTGCAGCTGACCTGTGGAGCCTGCTGGGAATGGAGTCGGGATATAGATCCAGAACCGGGAGCTGAGGTGACATGGGTCCTCAGCATAGGTCGTTCCAGGCTCTTCAGGCAAGGGTTTGCCAACCTGCCTGGCAGGGGGAGAGAGGCTACTTCTAAAATGGCAGGAAAGGCCACAGAGTTGGGGGTTGAGGTCCTCAGCCACAGAGAAACATGCCCATTGGATGACTGCTCACAGGCTCCCTGTCTGTCCCTTTTGCCAGGTCTCCATCCTCCTCTTCTATCTGGGCCTCTGTCCCCCTCTCTTGGGTCTCTGTCCCCCCTCCCGGGTCTTGGTCACAGAACTCCCCCCTTCCAGCCCCTTCCCTCTGGGTCTATGCTCTTCAGGACCCCAGCCCCATGTGGGTGGGGATAGTGGGAAGGTGGTCATGAGGGAACCCAGCGTTCCCTCCCACTCCTTCAAACCAGGTTGAATTTCCTTCCCCTGATTGGGAAGGCGGTCTCCTCTAGCATCTCATGAGAGTCACCCCATGACCTAAGCCCTCTGTTCTAGTTTGCTAATGCTGCCAGAATGCAAAACACCAGAGACGGATTGGCTTTTATAAAAGGGGGTTTATTTGGTTACCCAGTGACAGTCTTAAGGCCATAAAGTGTGCAAGGTAACACATCAGCAATCGGGTACCTTCACTGGAGGATGGCTGATGGTGTCCAGAAAACCTCTGTTAGCTGGGAAGGCACGTGGCTAGTGTCTGCTCCAAAGTTCTGGGTTCAAAATGGCTTTCTCCCAGAATGTTCCTCTCTAGGCTGCAGTTCCTCAAAAATGTCACTCTTAGTTGCACTTGGAATATTTGTCCTTTCTCAGCTTCTCCAGAGCAAGAGTCTGCTTTCAACAGCCATCTTCAAACTGTCTCTCATCTGTAGCTCCTGTGCTTTCTTCAAAGTGTCCCTCTTGGCTGTAGCTCCTCTTCAAAATGTCACTCACAGCTGCACTGAGTTCCTTCTGTTTGTCAGCTCATTTATATGGCTCCACTGATCAAGGCCCACCCAATGGGTGGGCCAACACTCCATGGAAATTATCCAATTAGAGTCATCACCCACAGCTGGGTGGGGCACATCTCTGCAGAAACACAAAGAATTACAATCTAATCAACACTGACAACGTCTGCCCACACAAGATTACATCAAAGGTAATGGCGTTTGAGGGACACAATATATTCAAACTGGCATACCCTCTGTGCCAGTTTGAATGTATTATGTCCCCCCAAACGCCATTATCTTTGATGTAATCTTGTGTGGTCAGACGTTATCAGTTTTGATTAGATTTCCTTGAGTGTGTCTTTGGAATGCGCCCCACCCAGCTGTGGGTGATGACTCTGATTGGATAATTTCCATGGAGGTGTTGCTCCATCCATTCAGGGTGGGTCTAAGTTGATCAGTGGAGCCATATAAATGAGCTGACATAACAGAAGAAACTCAGTGCAGCTGTGAATGATGTTTGACGAGGAGCTAGAGCCAAGAGGGACACTTTGAAGAATGCACTGGAACTGAGAGAGGAGCTTCAGCTTACAGAGACATTTTGGAGATGGCCTTTGAAAGCAGACTTTTGCTCTGGAGAAGCTAAGAGAGGACAAACACCCCAAGAACAACTGAGAGTGACATTTTGGAGAGAAGCTGAAGCCTAGAGAGGAACGTCCTGGGAGAAAGCCATTTTGAAACCAGAACTTTGGAGCAGATGCCAGCCACGTGCCTTCCCAGCTAACAGAGGTTTTCCAGACCCACTGGCCATCCTCCAGTGAAGGTACCCGATTGCTGATGTGTTACCTTGGGCACTTTATGGCCTTAAGACAGTAACTGTGCAACCAAATAAACCCCCATTTATAAAAGCCATTCCATCTCTGGTGTTTTGCATTTAGGCAGCATTAGCAAACTAGAACACCCTCCCTCCCCTGCCTGGAATATTCTGTCTCTGACATGAAACCTCTTCTCTTCTATTGAGACTATCTGGTTTCATCAGAGTAGAAAACCACACTTTCTACAAAACGCAGGCTTTCATTTCTTCTGGGCGTTGAATGTCTCCCACGATCCTCTGGGACCCACACTCACCCTGTGTTTTGTTGTTTTGCTTTTAATTCATTCCTTTTTACTGAGAAATCCCCCTCCCTCAAATCTTGGAATAAAAGCAAAAGGTTTGAGATGACAACTTCCATGAACCTGCAGCCGTCAGGTGCCTACGACACAGCGAGAATTTTCCCAGGATTCCCTGGGAGGGGTGCTTCTAATCTTGTAACCAAGAAATTAAGATTTAACAAATAACTATGATGACTGAAACTTTATATAGATGCCTTTTTCTTACTTTCTAATATATTATAAAATAACCAAAAGAAAATACCTGAAATTAGCAACTCACTAAATTGTAAATTGTAAAATCTTCATAACTGGCCCAGCCTATACCCCCTCATCCTGTTTTATAGTTTTAGAGTCTTATGATTATATAGACAACCCCCTAATGTTAATGAAGGAACTTGAGTCAGTCTGAACTAACCCTTGACTACAGTGAAGTGTCTTGTTATTGTAATGGTTATTCTAGCTTACCTTAGCTTGACTCCTTTACATTTGTAAATTGTAGTTGTTTATACTTTTTATTGGATGGTGTGCTGGTTTGGATGTATTAGGTCCCCCAAAACTCTATGTTCTTTGATGTTCTTGTGAGGGCAGACCTATTTCATATTGATTGGATTGGAATCTTTGGATTGGGCTGTTTCTATGAAGATGTGACCCACCCAACTGTGGGTAATAACTTTGATTAGATTGTTTCCATGGAGATGTGGCCCCGCCCATTTGGCATGGGTCTTGATTAGTTTACTGGAGCCCTATAAAAGCTCACAAACAGAAGGATCTCAGAGCAGCTACAGCTTAGAGAGACATTTTGAAGACGGCCATTGAAAGCTGACACCGACATTTTGGAGAACACCATTTTTGAAACGCAACCTGGGAGCAAGCAGACGCCAGCCACGTGCCTTCCCAGCTAATAGAGGTTTCCCGGATGCCAATGGCCTTTCTCCAGTGAAGGTACCCTATTGTTGATGCCTTACCTTGGATATTTTATGGCCTTAGGGCTGTAACTTTGTAACCAAATAAACCCCCTATATAAAAGCCAATCCATTTCTGGTGTTTTGTGGAACGGCAGCATTAGCAAACTGGAACAGATGGTAACAACTCCATCTCTCCTTGTTTGAATCCATAAGAACCCTAAACTCTTTAGACCTGGAGAGACAGATTTTAAGTCCATAGATCATATCTGTTCTCCTTGCCTTTCATTGCAATAAACTCTTTCTCCCTTTGAAAGCCTGTGTCGTAGATTGGCCATTTTGTGTATCAGGCAGAGAAACCTATGTTTGATAGGTTTTGATCTCTTTCCTCACTTTCTTCCCAACCGGTAGTTGACTAAGAGAAATATGGAAAATTGGATTGTACATGAGGACAGCAAATGGGCAACAGATTGCCAGTGTCTACAACAGTCATTACACTCTGGGGTCTATAAGTCTTCTTGCATGGAAGAATTTGGATCCCCAGGGCCCTCATCCCAAGACCTGGGACCCTGAGCCTTAGCCCCCTCAGACCCAGGAGTCCCGGCCCCCAGCCCCCTCCTCTCTTGGGTTTCTGGGTCCCCATTCCCCTGTTCTCCTGAGACCCAGTGTCCAACCTGCCAGCCCTCTTGTCCCTTGGGACCTGAGTCCTTGCCAGCTCTGAGAATCAAGATGTCTCCCACGCCTGGTGCTAAATGAACCCAGAAAACTATGTCTCCCATGAGGTGGTGGGTCTAGAGTATCACACACAAAAAGTCCCCTGTAATTGCACAGCCTGAGACATGGTTCTGCATGCCAACACAAGGTGGGGAGATTATGAATCCTGTCCTATCAAAGGGCAAGGAGGGTCCAGAGTCCCTGGGGACATAGAGCGGGGGTGGGTGGGCAGAAAACAGGCCTTACAGCAATGGGGGGCCTCTAGGGGTGAAGGGGAGAGAAGGAAGCAAACCCTGTTTCCTCCATCAGACACACATGCACGCACAATCCAATTCTCCTCTCTCCAACTCTTTATTATCCCAAGTAAGAAAAATAAGAAAATAAATAAGATAAATAACCCAATAAATAAAGAGGAGACCTATAACGAGGAAGTCTGCAGCTTCAGGATGCGTAGCTGGGGCTGTGGCCCTGCCAGGGCCCCACCATGCTCAGCGGGTCTGAGGAGCCCACATCAGGGGGCTTAGGGGCCAGGATCCCTGGGGTCTCCAGGGCAGCAGGGGGCAGGCCCGGCAGCGGCAGGAAGCGCAGGGGACCCCGGGAGGAGCTGTGGGGGGGCAGGCGGAGTGGGAGGCCATGGGCTTCCGACTGGTAAATGTTGTATCCGTCCTCGAGCAGCAGCTCCTGGAAGCTGCAGGCGGCTGGGTCGAAGCGGAGCTGCGGAGACCAAGAAGAGGGATCAGGGACATGTGGTTCCGGAACAGGAGTTCAGTTTCCCAGACCCTCCTCCAGGAAACAAAACAGGTTCCTTTTAACCCAGGGCAGCCTGCATGGCCCACATCCCTCTCCACTTCGCGGGGAAGCCCATTCCAGCCCAGTGACCCGTCAGGGCTCTCTAGGACCAGGCAGAGGATGGGCCACCATCCGAGGTCGTGGTCACCCTAAGGCCATCAGTTCCTGCGTGCCCCGGTGCTGGCGGCCAGGCACACAGGAGCCCCCTGGTGTCCGCAGCCCCGGGCTCAGCCCCTCAGCCCCTCTGCCATTCCCACGCCTTGAGGTTTGGGGCCAGTGGCATCCCTGCCTGAGCCTCGGTTTCCCCACCTTGCCAAATCGATAACAACAGCTCCCTCTGGCAAGGGGTTCAGCAGGGTCAGTGCATGCAGAAAGTGTGGAACCAAGCCTGGCCTGGACTAGGGGTGCCAGATGGGAGACCCCAGATTGCAGTGATGATCGTGGAAGGGCGGTGGGCAGGAGGGGGTCCCTGACACTCACCGATCCATACAGGGTTCCATCTGGCCCCTGGCACAGGAACCTGGCTGCCTTCACTCCCAGGATTTGAATCACTCCCGGCTTCAAGGCTTTCAGCTCCAGCAGACCTGAGAGGAAAGCTTGGTGAGGGACTCAAAGGACCCAGGAGCCCAGGCCCCCATCCCACCCGTCCAGACCCTACCCCCACACTCACTCTCGGGGCTCTGGTGGGCAACCCCCACCACTGTGCCATCTGCCCTGATCTCTAGGTGGGCCTCCGTCTCCCGAGCATCATCTGTGTAGAGGTAACGCTGCCGGACTTGGCCCCCAAATTGGAGGAGGGGGCTGGAGTCGGGGATGGGGTGTGCCCAGCAGGGCCCCAGCAGCAGGACAGCCAGGAGACGGACCCACAGCCCCAGGCGCTCGGAGTGGGCCTCACGCCAGCCCATCAATGGCTCCCTTTCACAGGCAGGGTCGGGGGTCTGAGATTTGGTGAGGTGAGGGGTCTGGATTTGGTTCCAGATCCTGGGAGAGCGGATTCCTGCTCGGGTTTCCTCGAAGGCCTGGATCCTCTGGCCTGTGGACTCCCGGCTGACAGGACACCCAAGTCTCCAGAATTTATACCCAGACAGACCCGCCCCATCAGCCTCCCTACACCTGACCCATGATATCTAACCCACTTGGCACGAGCTGGGATTCCACCGTGGCCAGGTCAGCCTACAGCAGATGACGCAATCCGAGGGTCCTCGCGGCTGGGGCTGGGGGTCCTGGGTCTGAGAGAGGAGGGGGCTGGGGACCTGGACTCCTGGGTCCGAGGGAGGAGGGGGCTGGGGGCCTGGACTCCGGGTCTGAGGGAGGAGGGGGCTGGGATACTGGAAAACTCTCTCCCTGGCTGACTAAGGCAGACCATGTTGTATAACTGGAATTTCTGTACCTCACCTGAGTTTTGGAGTAACTGGGGGTCTGACATTTCATCAGGAAATAAAATGTCAAGTGAAAATATTGTCTCAGTGGGAACACAGATTGGGGTGCTGGCCTGTTCACCTCTCACCTGGGCTGGAGCCAGGCTCCAGCTCCTCAGCCTCTACCCAGCCGTGACCAGCCTTCTCCTCCTCCCTGATGCTATTCCAGGGTTTCTTTTACCAGAGAAGCTACTTAGGTCTTCAGACAGATGCTCCCAAAATACCCCGGGGGAAGGGCAGGGTGAGAGCCTCTGACTCAGAGTTTGTAGCTGCTCCAGCCCCGGGAGGTTGGTTGGACCCATGACCAAGAGAGAAAGAGGCTTCGTGAATTTCCTGGAGCCCCCAAGGGTGCAGGGACTGGAAATATGGGGCTGGGGCCCAGACTCCTGGGTCTGGAGAAATGATGGCCAAACCTCTGGAAAATCCAGTCTAATTCCTGCCTCTTGTACACTGATTTCTCTGGAATGTCAGTGGTCAGACTAGCCAGACAGGAGGTGGGGAGGGGCCTTCAGCCATGGAAGGCAGCCCCCGTTCTGCAGGAGAGGACAGCCATCTTTGTCCCCAGCCCTGTCCTTTGTCCCTGTCCCGGGGAGTCAGGGAGGTTGAGCCTTTCTGCCACTTCCATCGCAGCTCCTCAGAATAGGCTGTCTCTGGGCATGTCACTTTTGGATGTGGCACTTAGACACCTGGCTCCTTTTATTGTTGAAATAGTGAAATACATATTTATTTATGTAAATGTCATCATAGCAAACATTGTTCAGCTACTTGCTTTCAATTTACCCATACTTTGGATTCTGGGAAACATTTACACAATGGTTAGTCAATATCATCTAATTTTGGACAAAGGTGTTAGTTTAATTCAGTGGGAACTATTAAATATTTAAATATTTAATAAATGGTATTGGCACAACTGGTTATCCATTTTGGAAGAAAAGAAAATTGCCCCCTTTTCCCAAGTACAAAATTACATTCCAAAGAGAATAAAGAATTGTAAGCGAAGCAAACAAACAAAAAAGAACTATCTTTTTTTTAAAACATTTTTGCATTTATTTAATTTTCTGATACATTATTCCATTCAAAAATCAGGAGGTATATCAAAGAATACAATGAAAAGGTTTTCTTCCCACCATCTGCCCAGTTTCTCCTCAATTCAAACTATTTGTTTCTTACATAACTTTGGGGGGAGAATTAATTGCCTTATTTTTAACTATTCATAGTGGACATTTTTATCCTGAGGGTTATCTCAGTATCTTCCATTCTGCAAAGTGTGTCTCTTCTAGATTGGAACACATGCAGGTGGGTGGCTGATCCAGCAGACCACGTGATTGGTGACTCCAAAACCGGACCAAGCCCTTTTCTTTCTTTTTTTAAAGATTTTTTTTTTTTTAGAGAAGTTGTGGGCTTCCAGAACAATAGTGTCTCAAATACAGGATTCCCAAACACCACCCTATTATTAACACCGTGCCTTGGGGGCGATTGCATTAGTTACAACTGATGACAGCACATGTTTAGGATCGGACTAGTATCCCTAGTCCACGGTTTAACTTTGGGTTCGCTGGGTCGTGCAAGGCGCCTGACTCTTGAAACCCGAGATCGGAGGGGCTGAGGGCCGGGACGCGCGACTGAGTGTGGCCCGAGCAAGAGTTGGGGATCAGCGGCCCCTGGTGGGCGCGGGGACAGCTTCAGGCTGGAGGCTCCCACCCCTGAGTTCCCGAGAGCCGGACCGGGCTTCCCGGGTGTTCCCGGAGCAGCCTGGCCCGCAGGTTCTCCCTTCCCCCCGGGGAGCCCGCGGCAGGGGGCGGAGGATCGCCCCAAAGCCGGGACCCAGGTGCCGGGGCCCTCCTGGCGGCCGGGGCGTGGCCGGGTTGGGCGCATCCCAGGGCACGCGGGCGAGCCGTGCGCCCAGGCGCGGGGGGACCGGGGTTGGACGCTCGCCGCTGGGTGCCGGGAGGGGATGCTGCCGCCGCCGAGTCTTCTCGGTGGCTGAGGCGGGGGCACGGGGCGCGGGAGCCCCGAGCCGGAGCCCCGAGCGGGTGAGACCTGCCCTCCCGGCCCCCGGCACCCCGACTCGGCGCCAGGACACCCCGCGGCGCAGCCCCGCCCCGGCGCTACCTGCCCGGCCCGGGAGGAGGGGCGGCCCTGGCGAGCCTTGGGACCGCGCCCTCTCCTCTTTCCTCCCCTTCCCGGGCCCTGGCAGCGAGTCCCAGGAGGCGGCGTGGAGGGGCGGGCGTGCTGGGCCTGGGAACCTGGCGCCTGGGGTTCCGGAGGCGGCCGGATGTGGGCTGGATCTGCGTCCGGAGCCCTCCCGTCGCGTGAGGCCGATTGCGGATTTGGCTGCCCCGATACCCCGCAAGGTGCTTAGGTGAGTGGGAACTGTGGGTTCCTTGGACCCAGGACCCTGCCTTCAGGCGCTCTTCTTCAGACCCAGGAGCGCGCAACCTCATCCTCCTCCTCCCTCGGACCTGGAAGTCCCCAAGTTCCCTCCTCCCTGGAGGCCTCCTCAGGTTCCCAGCATCCTCTAATCCACCTTCCCCCCTGCAGCTATGTGGTCCCCCAGCCGCCGTCACCTCTGCCTGGCCTTCCTGCTAGCCTGTGCTCTCTCCGCCATCTCCTTCCTCCACATCCACCACGATTTCTTCCACAAAGGACTACATCTGTCCTTCCTGTGTCCAGACCGCTGCCTGGTGTCATCCATCTTCTGCCTGCCGGGCACGCCACTGACCCCCAACACCTCCCGTTCCTGTCCCCGGTGCCTGGCCTCGCCCAATGGCACCTGGACCATCTACTCCGATGGCCGGTTTGGTAACCAGATGGGGCAGTACGCCACCCTGCTGGCCCTGGCCCAGCTCAACGGCCGCCAGGCTTGCATCCTGCCCGCCATGCACACTGCCCTGGCCCCTGTGTTCCGCATCACCCTGCCCGTGCTGGCACCGGAAGTGGACAGGCACATGCCGTGGAGGAAGGTGGAGCTGCACGACTGGATGTCGGAGGAGTATGCCCAGTTGAAGGACCCCTTTGTGAGGCTCTTTGGCTTCCCCTGCTCCTGGACCTTCTTCCACCATCTCCGGGAGCAGATCCGCAGCGAGTTTACCCTGCACGACCACCTCCGGGAGGAGGCCCAGGGTTTCCTGAATCAGCTTCGCCTGGGCCCGGCCGGGGGCCGCCCAGGCACATTCGTGGGGGTCCATGTGCGCCGGGGGGACTACCTAAAGGTGATGCCCCAGCGTTGGAAGGGCGTGGTGGGTGACCGTGCCTATCTCCAGCAGGCCATGGACTGGTTCCGCGCCCAGCACAAAGACCCCATCTTTGTGGTCACCAGCAATGGCATGGAGTGGTGCCGGGAAAATATCAACACCTCCCAGGGGGACGTGATCTTCGCCGGCAATGGGCAGGAGGCCTCGCCGGGGAAGGACTTTGCGCTGCTCATGCAGTGCAACCACACGGTCATGACTGTTGGCACCTTCGGCTTCTGGGCCGCCTACCTGGCTGGCGGGGACACCGTCTACCTGGCCAACTTTACCCTGCCCGACTCCAACTTCCTAAAGATCTTTAAGCCCCAGGCTGCCTTCCTGCCCGAGTGGGTGGGCATTGCTGCAGACCTGTCTCCACTCCGCACGAAGGCCAGGCCTTGACAGGCGAGACTTTCTGGAATAACCAGAACAATCTAGAGCCAGCAGCATGCATCTTCTGTGGCCTGGCGGCTTCTGGAGAAGTTTGTGGCTCTGGAGCAGATGGACACCACATCTCCCCTTTCCCACTTCTAGAGTGATTCCAGGTGACCAGCCTTTGAGAGATGGAGGGCTTTCTGGAATTGCCTGAATGTTCCAGTGCCAGCAGGACATCTTTTCCTGTTGGTCGGCAATGTCTGGAGGAGTTCATGGCAGTTATAGAAGCCACAGTGCCCTTCTGTTCTTCTCAGTCCAAATCTGGAGTACTTCTAGAAGGCTATCCCCAGGAAGTAGGAAACTCTCTAGGGTTGACCATCCTGGTGTTTTCTAGAAGAGGTGGTACTCCTCCCCTAGGTCTTAGGAGGACAGAAGGAACTCGTGGTTGTTCTAGAGCAAGTACTCAATTCCCTCCATGTTTCTGGAATGATTCTAGAGGGGATTTGCTCTCTAGAGGGCCATGTGTAATACCTAGGAGGAAACCTGCAGGGCCTTTCCAGAGGGAGAGAGCTCTGGAAAAGCTAGGGCCATTTATGAGCAGAGCAGAACTCTGTGCAACCCTCAGGCACTGGGAAAATCCAAAGGGGATTGGGGGGTACACAGGCTAAAAAATGTGAGATGGGGGGTATGGCTGCTGAAATACTGTAACTTCTAGAATCGGCCTTTGCAGAGATCCACAGACCCTTTTTTTTTAAAGTTTTTTAAGCTTAAAAACTGCCAAGGACAGAACTAAACACGTTGGCTCTGAATTCAAGCTGCCTCTCACAATGCAGAAAGGTTCCTCCTCTGTAACTGGGCTGCTGGGGGTGCTGGGATCTGTTTTCTGGGAGGCAGCAGAGCATAAACCTGCCTGTTGGATTTGCAGAAAGCCGCAGATACTGTGCCTCTGCCAACCATTGTCTGCCCCTGAACTCAGAAGCACTAAATCTGGCTTTGGGCAAGTCCAGAATGAAAGTCTCCTAAAAGTACGGAGAGCTGGGAGCCAGCTTCAAATCCAAGCAGGAGTACAGGATCTGGCCAAGGAGGACAGGATCCCTGACTCAGATTTCAGGAGCCCCTTGCTTTTTTTGGAAGGTAAAAGAAAATAACTTTATTGTAGTCAACCTCTGCCCCCATCCCCCAGCCACCCATCTAAGAATCCGAGCCGCTTCTCCAGGCTTCTCTGGGAGTTTTGGGGGACCATTCCCAGCTCAGCTGCCACAGATGAGAGAGAAGGAGGTGTGAATTAAAAGCCACATCTTCAATCCTGGTCTCTGCAGCTTTCTTGGAGGCTTGGGGGAGGGAGATGGGGAACTTCTGGGGCTTTTCATTACCTATGATGTCTTGGGGTTGTGGTCCAACTCCCCCTCCCACCCCACCCCCCACATCTGGCAGTGCCTGGTTACTCCACCACTTGTGGTTCCCTGTTTTTCTGGTGGCCTGTTTTAATGATGCAAAAAGTTAAGGAGAAAGACCTTACAGGACCAAAAGGTCTGAGCCCCCAGTTCCTTTCTCCAGGACCCCCAGGATTGGCCTGCAGATCTGGGACCCTGGCGTCCAGCCTCACGGGCTGCGAAGGGGACATGAACGAAAAGTATCATTGTTGAACTACATTTCCCTTAAGGCCACGGGGTTGGCTGCGATAATTGCTATCAAAAAAGCAACCCAGGGCCTTCTGGGAGTCGTGGTCCTAGAGCTAGAATCGGCCGCCCTCCCGCGTCTTCGTGGCCCGACGCCAGGTTTCCAAAGGCCCGGATGCCTGGGTCCTGGGGCCAAGGGAGGGGAGGAAGCTGAAGCCCAGAAACCGGTCCTCGCCTCCGCGAGGAGGAGCAAGCAGAGGACGCTTCTTTAGATGCTGGAAAAGTCTTCTGTGAAGAGGCGGCCGTCTCTGTGACGTCATGAAGAGATGGGCCGGCCTCCCTTTGTTGCGGCCCAATCGGGTTCACAGTTGGGCTTCTGGGCGGGGCGAAGAAAAGGCCCAGGGAAAAACTTCGGGGAATTTTGGCGACCCCACGTGGGAAGCTCCTACCAGGAGGTTGCGGGAGCTCCTTGTCGAGAGGGGCTATCCGTGATTCAGACCCCAAGCGAAAAGCCTTCGGCATCGCGCAACCAACCTCACCCTCGCCTCCACCAGCATCCTTAATTTTAGTCCTAGAAAATTAAGAGTAGAAGGACTTGGTCCCGGCTTCCTAAGAGCTCCCAGAATCTGCAGTCGGCTCCTCAGCGAACCCTAGTGTTTGGGGGCACCACGGTCAGGGATCCAAGATCGGGAAGCTACTGTTTGGAGTGTATCGGGGTTTGTCCTTTCCTCTTAAAGAGAAGGGTACCCACTGCAAATTGGAGTGCGTTAGTCTCGGGGAAGGGTAGACAAGCCCCCACCCCCCTCCGGGTTTGGAGGACCGCTTGGAGTCTAGCTTAGGTTTGTAGGTTTATGGATTTGGGATGCATTTTGGTTTGAAAGGAGTCTTGAATTTGATGATATCTGGCTGGTTCTGTATGGGTAGTCTATTTGGTTTGGGCATTGAGTTTTCAGCTCGAGGCGCATGTAACAGGTTTTTGGGGTTTGACAGCTCTCAGTGTTGAGCCACTTCAGGTTTACAAGATCACATGGATCTTGGGAAGCCTGCATGGGATGGGGGTTCCTGGTTCTGGTGAATGCCTCCTATTTACTAGTTTGCTGGTCTTGTAGTTGGAATTCAAGGAGAATCCTAAATTTGGGTCCCCTGGATTGGGGACTCAGTCATGCTCCCCACTTTGAAGGAACTTGGTGAAGGATATAACTCATCTTTATTTAGGGATTTCACGGTTTGGGGACCCTGTGGATAGGGGGCCCAGTGGGGTTCCCTAAAATGGGCTGTGGCTCCTCTCCGTTTAGCGTTCCTCTCCTCTCGATTTGGGGTGAGAGGACCCTCCTGGAGGTCTTCGTGGACTAACGTTCTGGCCACAATGGGGCCGCTGCTTCACCTACTGATGGCAGCACTGGCCGGTTGCCTGCTTCCTGTTCGGGGCTGTGTCATATGTGACCAGTCGGTCTTGACAGCGCTTAAGTCCTTGGAGACGGAATACTTGCCTAGTCACTTGTCGGCCGATGTTCGCCAAAACGTGATGAAGAGGGTCGAGGATGCCCTGCAGGATTTCAAGGAACTGCCACTTGACGAAGATTCCTATATGGGAGCTATCGGTAAGGGCGGAGGCTCAGCCTGCCGGGTCCTGGGAAAGGAGAAGACTGGGGCCAAGGCTGCTGATCCACAGGGAGGAGGGGGCCGGGGGCAGACTCTCCTGGATTCTGGAAATGGGGAAGGCGAGGTTGCAGATTTCCGGGATTCCCCAAGGCTAACCAAATACAGTGTCCCCCTTCCCTTAGCCTGCCACTCTGTGTAATAAAACTACAGCTCCCAGAAGCCAACGGGCGGATAATCCCTTAACCAGGTCTACCTTTGCCTGGAGGCCCCATGGGTATTGTAGTTTCTAAGACTAGACCAGCCAATGAAAATGACGCTAGAACGTCGTCGGGTTATATCTGCCCCCCACAGATGAGCCCACCCTGCAAAAGGTAGCCTGGAGTTTCCTGAAGGATCTGAAACGCATCACGGACAGTGGGGTTAAAGGTAGATGCAGGGAGGAGGGGAGTGGGGACCCCCCCAGATTTATTCAGGAACTTGATTGCTGGGGAAGCCTGGTCTGGAGCCCGACGGCCTCGGTTCAAATTCCAGCTCTGCCACTTTCTAGCTGCGTGGCCCGGAGCAAGGGACTTCGCAGCTGTCTCGTCTCTAAAATGGAGACCAGTAGCTGTGAAGATTAAATGAATCATAACACATGTGTATCGGTTAGCACCGCGGCCGGCATACTATTCGAGGGTCATTAAGTTTTCCCTCCCTTCCCTGAGAAGGCCAGACAGTGAAATGACAGGCTCAGAAGACAGAGACAGACTCCCCCACCTTGGATGGGGTGGGAGGGGACCACTCTGCGCCACCCCGCTTCTTCCCAGATGAACTCTTCGTGAAGGAGATATTCTGGATGTTGCACCTGCAAAAGGAGGTCTTTGCCCGCCACGCTGCTCAATTCGTAAAAGAGGGTGAGGGAAAGCTGCAGCCCGGGATCCCCGCCCCTAGCCCCTCCTACGTCTTCTTCCCTTCAACTCGAGTCCAAGCCCCCAGCTTTTTCCTCCGCCCCCGCTTCCATTCCCCTTTGACTTAGAAATCTGATTCTCTTTTCTTCTTTTATTTTCCTTCCGAGGCAGCTTTTTGTCCCAACAAATGCGGTGAGTCGGGATTGTGGCAACTAACCCTCTTTTCCTCACCCTTCGCCCCATGAAGACCCAGCCCTTTCCTCTCCCCTTTTGGGGTCGCGGTAGTGTCTTCATTCTCTGCGTCTGAGAATTTCCCGGGTCTCCTTTCAGCATCTGGGACTTCTTGGGGGGGGGGAGGCTGCTCTGTTTCCCCTCTTTAGGCAGCCGCGTTGGATCTTGCCTTCTACCCAGCTGCGTTCTAGCCCCGCCCCACCCCTCGGTCCCGCCCTTCCCGTTTAGCCCCGCCTCTTAGAGGGCGCGTACGAGCCTTGGCCCCGCCCCTTCAGGTATGATGCTGCAGACTCTGATATGGTGCGAGGGCTGCGATAAGCAGGTTCACGCTTGTCGGAAGTCCAAGGACTGCGGGGGTGAGCGAGGTGGACCCCGTGGGAGGGTTGGTGGGGCAGAGGCAGCACCAGAGGAGGGGCCCAGGCCCAGGGCCAGGGGGTGGGGGCAAAGACTCTTGAAGGAGCTCCCTGCGGTGATCCCCCATTCACCACCCCTGCCCCGGTCCTAGAACACAAAGTCAAGGTCTATAAAATGGAGGACATGATACTGGACTGTGAGCTCAACTGGCACCACCTCTCTGAAGGCCTCACCGAATACAGATTTTTCAGGGTGGGGCCCCCTGACCCCTGTAACCCTCAAACTCCAAATCCACCAGGCCTCTGTGAGCCCCTTAGTCTCCTGTACCCACTGCCCTGCACCATGACCCCCCCCCCATGACTCATGACCAACCAGGCCTTCTCCTGAACCCCGTGACCCCAAGCCCTTGACACACAGGACTTCCACCTCCCCTACTGAGGCCCAGTGATCTCCCACCCCTGTACTCCCCTAAGTCCTGAATCCCCCAGGCCCCTGTGACCCCTTGAGCTTGGGTCTAGGTTTGGAAGAACTCGTCTGAGACCCTGTTGTACAAGGGGAAAGAGCCCACCCTGACCAAGACCATGGTGGGGCCGGAGGATGCAGGCAAGTACCGCTGTGAGCTGGGCACCGTGACTTCCAACCCAGCCACGATCATCAACTATCAGGTCAAAGGTCAGTGCTGTTGGGTGGAGAAAAGGGTGGCATTCAGGACCCTGGGTGCTGGGGTTTCCCTCCTCCCTTCCCGTGGTTTTTATTTTCTCGCGGGCGGGGATGGGATGGGGTCGCGGTGGGGGGGCTTTCGCGCCCACTCAAGACTACCCTTCCCCCCATCTCCATCAGTTTTGTCCAAAAATGGGGAGGAGGAGCCGCCCGCGACCACGACGTCGAATGAGGACGACCTGAGTGGCGACATCCTGGGCGAGAATATCCTGCCGGTTCCTCCGTCATCCACAACCCCACACGAGCCGCTGACTCACCCCGCGAAGCCCGCGAAGGTGCTGCGGGGCCGTCTCCTGGGGCTGGCAATGGGGAGCCTCGCGGCGGTCATCGCGGGCATTGCAGGCGGGTGAGCGGCGCACAAACCCAGGAGGGCCGGGGAGGGAAGGGCGGGGCTTCCCGCGGCCTCAGGCCAAAGGGGGTGGAGCCTACTCGGGAGGCGGGAGAGGAGGGCGGGGCTTCGGAGAATCGCTAGAAAACGGTCAGATGTTGGGGACAATGAGGGGTGCCCCTTAGCTCTCAACTCAGAACCTAACCCGGGTCTGTTGTTTGCATTCCTCCCCTGGCCCAGGATATTCTACCTTCAATTTCGGAAGGCGAGGTCTTCCTAAAAGCTCTCCCCGGTTAGCTTTGGCAAGGGGGCTGCTCGGCAACCCCAGGTGCCAAAGGAAAAGGCCACAGACTCAAGGAACCAATAAAGATTTATACTGTTGTCCAACTATCTGACTCACTCCTCCGGTATGCTCCTAACTTTTGGTTCCCCAAGAGGAGAGGTCTGGGATGGGTTCCTGAAAGATGTAAGGGGTGGGGCGGGGCTGGGGACCGGGACCCCTGGGTCCTGCAGGGAAGCAACTGGCACTGAAATGATTCCAGAACCCTTGATGGGGCAGGGCCAGCCCTACCCAGATTTCCTCCTCCAGGCTTGGTCCGCTCACAGGACGCCCCCTCCCCGCTCTTCCTGCCGGGTTTCCTCTGGCCTTTTCCTGTCCCCCACCCAGTGCTGGGAGCTGGGGCAGAGGCAAAGGCTGCACAAGAGCAGTGGGATCAGGAACCGACGGAGCCAGGGCCTCCGGGGGCTGCCGGGACCCGAAGCAGGGTAAGAGCGGGCCCCTCCTCCCTCAGACCCAGCGGCCCTGGCCCCCAGTTCCCTCCCTCCCTCTGGCTTCGGAGTCCAGACCCCCCTCCAGCCCATCCCCACCATCAAGGTGTCAGGAGTTGGGGCCTCACCCACCTTCCCTTAGGGCCATGCTATCTGGTGAACGGAAAGAGGGCGGAAGCCCCCGCTTCGGGAAGCTGCATCTCCCCGTGGGCCTGTGGATCAACTCCCCCAGGAAGCAGCTGGCTAAGCTGGGGCGGCGCTGGCCCAGCGCTGCCTCTGTCAAGTAAGTGTCCCCCTCCGTGGGCCTCCTGTCCCTGCCTCCCCACCATCTGTGCCACTTACGACCCAGTGCCTGCCTAGGGTAATGCCAGGGACCCCAAGACGGTTGGCACCCCCGTTCCTGTCCTGAATGGGCGAGTGATCCAGCTGGTGGGAGGAGACAGAGCTGGACCCAGTGATCTCAGGGCGCCCCGGGGAAGTGCTGCGTCTGGGGATGGGGGTGGGGTGGGCCCAAAAGGCACAGGGATGGGGACACACAAGGAGCAGAGGCTTGATTCACCCTCCTCCCATTCCTGCCCACCTCTTGGAATTTCCTTCTGTGGGACTTACCTTTATTTACTTATTTTATCTCCCTCTCTGTCTCCGCTCCCTCTCCCATCTTTGTCCACCCCGGGGTGCTGTCCGCCTCTTTCGGATTTTCCTCCTCTCTTCGCCTCGGCCCACCTCTCCGTCCCTGCCCCCCACCCCCGCCTCTGCGTGTCTTCCCGGCTCTCTCTCCGGTGCCCCCTCGCCGCTCGGGCTCCCAGGTCTTCGTCGTCGGACACGGGGAGCCGCAGCAGCGAGCCGCTGCCCCCTCCCCCGCCGCACGTGGAGCTGCGACGAGTGGGCGCGGTCAAGGCGGCCGGGGGAGCGTCCGGGAGCCGCGCCAAGCGCATCTCCCAGCTTTTCCGCGGCTCGGGGACCGGGACCCCGGGCTCGGGCGGCGCGGGAGGCCCGGGGACTCCGGGGGGAGCGCAGCGCTGGGCCAGCGAGAAGAAGCTGCCCGAGCTGGCGGCGGGCGTGGCCCCCGAGCCCCCGCTGGCCGCCCGCGCCACGGCGCCCCCGGGGGTCCTCAAAATCTTCGGCGCCGGGCTGGCGTCGGGCGCCAACTATAAGAGCGTGCTGGCCACGGCGCGCTCCACGGCGCGCGAGCTGGTGGCCGAGGCGCTGGAGCGCTACGGGCTGGCCCGCAGCCCCGGCGGCGGCCCCGGCGAGAGCGGCTGCGTGGACGCCTTCGCGCTCTGCGATGCGCTGGGCCGGCCGGCGGCGAGCGGCGGGGACGGCGGCGAGTGGCGGGCGGAGCACCTGCGCGTGCTGGGCGACACCGAGCGCCCGCTGCTGGTGCAGGAGCTGTGGCGGGCGCGGCCCGGCTGGGCGCGGCGCTTCGAGCTGCGCGGCCGCGAGGAGGCGCGCCGCCTGGAGCAGGAGGCCTTCGGGGCCGCGGACGCCGACGGTGAGCGGGTGGGCCTGGCCCGGGGGTGGGGCCTGCGGGGGGGGGCAGGGCGCACCTAGAGGGCGGGATCCGCGGCGTGGGCGGGACCGGAGTGCGGAGGACCAGGATTTACAAGACGGGGCGGGGCTTGGCTATTTGGCGGGAAGGGTGGTCCTAAAGTGGCTCCGGGGCGGAATCGGTGACTTCAGTAGGGATTTCAATGCTGCCTCAGAAGTTGGAAGGGTAGGGGTCTGCAGATCGGATGTGGATCTTGGGGATCGTGTCCGAGGGGCCTAGGAGGGAAGAGTAGGAGTCTCCAGGATGCCCACATGTTGACTGGAACTAGAGACTGGAGAAGGCATTGACGGTGCCCTCTGGGGAATGGGCAGAGCCCATGGGTGGGGGCCTTTGGTGCTAGGGCGGGGCCTGGGGAATGGGGTAGCAGGAGGTGTTGAGCGGGACTGATGCCCGGATGCGTGTGGGCGCGGGGCGTGGGTAGCTCTGTGTGGTAAGTTGAGGTGGTTCGTGAGGGGCAGGGCCATTATGGGCGGAGCCTAGCAGGGGGAGGGACCTGCAGAGGAGAAAGTGTATGGCTAGGAGTGGGCCTGGAGGACCTAACAGTGGGCGGAGCCTCAGAGGGGCGAGCCTGGAAACAGGTGGCTTTAGACTGGGTTAAGTGCTAAGGGTTTGATGTGTGTGTGGGGGGGGTCGGTGGGGATATGAAGACAACAATGCATGGGAGAGGGAGGGGCGAAAGGAAGAAGTTTTAGTGGAAGCCCAGGAAGGTTATGCTGCATGGGGGCAATTCTCTGAGGTGAGGCCCGGAACAGGAGGTGGCACCAATGGGAAAATAGCAAGTGCTGGATGGAGCCTAGCATTGATGGGGCCTGGCACATTTGTGGCCAAGACTTACTCGGGGAGCCCTCTAATCTTTTTTCTGTTCTGAGTCCTTCTTTGGGGGATAGAGCAGTGTCGTAGTTAAACTCGTAGGCTTTGAACTCAGGCTGGGATTGCAATCTATTTGCCAGTTAATCTCAGCAAAACCCTGGATGAGGATTCATTGAGATGCGCATATAAAAGGTTTAGCACAGAGCAGGACATAACAGGTGCTTAAGAAAGATTGGCAATTATAATCCAAAAAGCATTCACTGGGCACCTACTGTGAGCCACCTATTATTTAGGGCCCTGGGGAACACTTTAGGGGCATTGATAGGTGAGGTCTCTGCCTTCCCAGATCTTACCGCCAAGTGGGAAATACATCCGTTCCTTCCTTCATCTCATTTCCACTAGGAACTTACTGTACACAGGGCCTGTGCTGGGTGCTGGGGTCACACAAAGTCCTGAGGACCCAGTTGGTGCAGTCACCTGCCTCAACTTGGGATGTCAGGGAAGATGTCCTGTGGAAGGTGGTATCTGTCCTGAAGCCAAGGTCTTTTCTGTTCACTGCGGAATCCCCAGTGCCTTGAACAGTACGTGGCACACAGTAGATGCTCAAAATGTTGAAAGAATGAATGAACTTCTGAGCTGAAAACTGCAAGATGGGTGAGGGTCCTGTAGGAAGTGTGTTCCAGGTAGAGGGAACAGCGTATGCAAAAGCCCAAAGGTGAGACGCATTCTCACCTTTCTGTGGCCAATTCTTTGTCTCTTTACGACCTCCAGCTATCTGCGTGTTTGTCCCTCTGCGTCTCCTGCCATCTCACTGCTCTCCATCTGTCTCCCCAGGCACGGGCGCCCCCTCGTGGCGGCCACAGAAGAACCGCTCACGCGCGGCGTCGGGAGGGGCGGCGCTGGCCAGTCCCAGCCCAGGGTCTGGATCAGGTCCCCCGGCTGGGTCCGGAGGCAAGGAGCGCTCGGAAAACCTGTCCCTACGGCGCAGCGTGTCAGAACTCAGCCTGCAGAGTCGGCGGCGGAGGCAGCAGGAGCGTAGGCAACAGGCACTTAGCATGGCCCCAGGGGCGGCTGATACCCAAATCGGATCTGTGGACCCCGGCGACTTTGACCAGCTGACCCAGTGCCTTATCCAGGCCCCCAGCAACCGCCCCTACTTCCTGCTGCTCCAAGGTTACCAGGATGCCCAGGTAAGCGCCGTCCCCCTTACTCGGGGAGCCCTCTGCCCCACCCGTCGATTGAGGGTGACAAAACTACAGCTCCCAGAATGTCCCCGGTCACAGTACCCTGGGGTACGCTGGGAGGCGTGGTCCCAGCAAGGTTCCAGCGATGAGAGGGATTTGGAGGGTAACAGCCTAAAGATTCCACTGGAGGGACAAATAGGCAATGGTTCATTTCATTCAAAGTTGAGAGAAAGCATTGTCTAAGTCATGGGAGAGCAGAAGAATTCATTGTAGGAAGGAGATCCCCTTGGAGGGGTCTATTTCTGGGGGGGGGTAATTGGAGAGTCCATCTTCTGGGAGAGGGAGATCATTTGGGATCTTGTTCTTAAGAAAACCCATATTTTCTTGGGGGAATGGGCTGATCCATTCTTTAAAAGAGGTGGTTTACCTGGGAATGAGTTGACCATTGTTGTTGGGGGCAAGTGGTACTGATACTTCTATTTTAGTTGAGTGACAGTGGAAGAACTTGTTTCAGCCTAAGGACCAGAGAGGAAGAAAAGATGGGTGAATGGGGGAGGATATCAGTGGGAAATTATTTTATTAATATGAAAGTAATGTCTAATTGCAAATATTCCTTTCTTTTCAATGATTGGAAGGGGTCATCCTTCTTTTGTTGTCTACCTTTGGGTAACAATGGTACAGGCAAGCTCAACAGGTACTGCTAGAACTTATGGGAAAGCCATTCTAGAAGGTGGTGGAGCTTATTGGACATTTCCAGTTTTATTGCCAGAAAAGGATCCAATTGGGTTAGATGGTTTGGGTATGTATATGGGTCAGAGGATATAACTCGATTCAGGGAGGAGTTTGCATGGAAAAATTCATTCCTCCCTTTGAGGGCAAGAGGATGGAAGGGAGGTCATTGTAGGAAGGGGTTTATGTATATTGTAGCAATCCATTCCTTCAGAGGAATTGGGGGTCTGTTTTGGGAAGGTGGTCAAATTGGAAGGATCCATTCTGCTAGGTGGAAGTATGGGAGTATCTACTAAAAGAAGAGGAGGAAACATCTCTCTCTTGGGGTGGTGTTTTAGTGTTCCTGGGCTGCTTGGGCAAGTACCATGCAATGGATTGGCTGACACAATGGGAACTTATTAGCTCATGGTTTTAAAGCTAAGAGAAAGTCCAAATCAAGATGTTACCAAGGTCATGCTTTCTTACCCAAGTCTGGCATTCTGGGGCCAGCTGCCAGCAGTCCTTGGCTCCTCTGTCAAATGGGAATACACATGGTGGACTTTCTTGGCCTCTCTGTTCTCTTCCTGTTTCTGTTGAATTTCAGCTTTTTGCTTCCTATGGTTTTCTCTCTGTGTCTGAATTTCATTCTGCTTATGAAGGACTCCAGTAATAGGATTAATACCCATCCTGTTTGGGTTGGGCCACACCTTAACTGAAGTAGCTTCATCAAAAAGTCCTACTTGGAATGGGTTCATGCCCACAGGGATGGAGTCAATTTAAGAACAGGTTTTTCTGGGGTACATACAGCTCTGAACCACCATAGGTGGGAATCACGAGGAATTCTTTCATTAGAATGAGGCTTCATTGGAAGTGTCCATATCTTGGGGGCAGGAGGAATAGAATCTATTGTGGAGAGGGATTTCATTGGAGTCTACCCGATGTGGCTGAAATGGGAGGCACTGTAGGTGAACATCCTTTCTGGGTTAAGGAACAGGGGAGCCCTTTGCAGAAAGGGGGTTCATGTATGTTGGACTATTCCATTCTTTCAAGAGTTGGAGACCAGGAGATGCTACTTTATGAGGATGGTCAGATTGAAAGGGTCCATTTCCTAGAGGGGCAGATGAGCATATCTTAGGAAGGGGGTCTCTTTGGAAATGTCCATTCATGGGGTGGGGGTAATTGGAGAGTTCTCCTGAGATGCCAAGAGATCTCAGAAGGGTTCATCCATAGGAGGTGGGGGGTGGGAGAGTCAACTGTGAGAATGGAATCTCTTTGGAAGTGTCCATTCCTCACGGAGGGGTGTCCTAAGCGCGTCTTCACCCTCCCTCCAGGACTTCGTGGTGTATGTGATGACGCGGGAGCAGCACGTGTTCGGCCGTGGCGGAAACTCATCGGCCCGCAGCGGGTCGCCAACCCCGTACGTGGACACCTTCCTCAACGCCCCGGACATCCTCCCGCGTCACTGCACAGTGCGCGCGGGCCCTGAGCCCCCGGCCATGGTGCGCCCATCGCGGGGCGCCCCGGTCACGCACAATGGGTGCCTCCTGCTGCGGGAGGCCGAGCTGCACCCTGGCGACCTGCTGGGGCTGGGGGAGCACTTCCTGTTCATGTACAAGGACCCCCGCAGCGGGGGCTCGGGGTCGGCGCGGCCGCCGTGGCTGCCCGCGCGCCCCGGGGCGGCGCCGCCGGGCCCGGGCTGGGCCTTCTCGTGCCGCCTGTGCGGCCGCGGCCTGCAGGAGCGCGGCGAGGCGCTGGCCGCCTACCTGGACGGCCGCGAGCCGGTGCTGCGCTTCCGGCCGCGCGAGGAGGAGGCGCTGCTGGGCGAGATCGTGCGCACCGCGGCCGCGGGCGCCGGGGACCTGCCGCCGCTCGGGCCTGCCACGCTGCTGGCGCTGTGCGTGCAGCATTCGGCCCGCGAGCTGGAGCTCGGCCACCTGCCGCGTCTGCTGGGCCGCCTGGCCCGTCTCATCAAGGAGGCCGTCTGGGTGAGCGCCCCCAGCTACGCCTGCGCCCCAAGTCTTTTCCAGGCCTCCCCTCCGCCACGTTCGGCCCCTATTCTTAGACAAGCAGCACAGGAGGGCCCTGGGATATTAAGCAAGCAAATCCTGGGGGTGTGGATTCATCCATTAGGGGCAAAGAGAGGACAGGGTCTACCTTTAGCTCTGTGGGGTTATGGGACACCCCATTCGGACAGATTGGGGGTGGGCAGGAACCCATTGGAGGAGAACATTGGAAGGCCCCATTGCGAGAGGGCAGGTGGGCAGCCCATTGGGCCTGAAGTTTGGGGTGATAGTGGGTGAGACCATTCTGGGTTGGGAGGGGAGAAGCCCTTTGGCCTACAGGTGGGAGTGTTAGAGAGAAACCATTCAGAGTAAGGAAAAAAAAAGGTTCCATCCTGTTGAGGTAGGGCCTAGTCTGAGGTAGGAAAAAACTGCACTTGAGCAGAAGAGGGCCTGAGGGAGGTGGACCACTCATGAGGGAAAAAGAGAGAGAGGCTATTTGGAAGATCCGGGGTCGAGTCCACTTGAAGAGTGGGGTGAGTCTGTATGGAAAAAAAAAAGTGCTTCAAGAAAAATCAGGGTGTTAATCGATAAGCCCCTTCCCTCTTCCTGATCCCTCCTCATGCTGATTCCCATCTCACTGTTTCACAGGAAAAGATTAAGGAAATTGGAGACCGTCAGCCAGAAAAGTAAGAGAAATTCAGGGAAGAAAAGTTGGGGAGGGAGGCAGGCTCTGGATTTGCATCCAGTTCTGGGTTCAAGCACCTCCATGCATGTCTTGGGGCCTGGCCCTGCTCCTTTTTGGACTCCACTTTTCTAGCTGTGAAATGGGGGTTGGTCTCAGGCTCCAATTTAGACACACATTTCTGGGTTTGAACCTTAACAGTGGGGGGTGGGCAGAGATTATAGGTCCTCACCTCCTTCCCCAGCCACCCAGAGGGGGTCCCTGAAGTGCCCCTGACCCCCGAGGCTGTGTCGGTGGAGCTGCGGCCTCTCATGCTGTGGATGGCTAACACCACGGAGCTGCTGAGCTTTGTGCAGGAGAAGGTGCTGGAGATGGAGAAGGAGGCTGACCAGGAGGGTGAGCTCTGACCCAGCCCAGGCCTGCCCAAGCCCCCTGTCACTCTCCATGCCTAGGATCCAGATCTCCCGCCTGCCAGCCCCCGGTTCTCCCTCTCACCCCCAGGTCTGTCCTCAGACCCACAGCTCTGCAATGACTTGGAATTATGTGACGAGGCCATGGCCCTCCTGGATGAGGTCATCATGTGTACCTTCCAGCAGTCTGTCTACTACCTCACCAAGGTTGGCCTTGCCCCTTGCTTCCTGTTTGACCTAACATCGCTTCCTGTTTGAACTACAGCTTGTGGCTCTGATTTTACTTCCTATTTGACACCACAATACTTCCTGCTTCTCTGATATCACTTCCCCTTTCACCCCACTTCCCCTTTCACCCCAGCACTTGGCTGTTCTGACATCATTTCCTTTTGAGATTATGTCACTTCCTGCCTTTCTGGCTTCTCTTTCCAGCTCTGCAACCATCACCTCTTGCCAGGCTGACTTCACTGTCTGGTTATAGCACCATTACCACTTTCTCCAGCTCCCATTTTCTCAGTCTACTCTTCAGTCTTGACAAGTTATATTTATTGATGAAATGCCTGTGGTGTGCCAGGCACTGTCATTTAAACTAAAGGTTCTCATTTATCAGGCTTTATTTCTCGTGTTTGCTGACCTTGCTTCCCATGGCTTTGAATTCACTCCTTTTTTTCTGAGCCACAGGACTTTATCTCCCTGGAGTGCCCTTTCTGCAGGACGTGCTTTCTGCTCCAGCACTCACCGCTAACCTTGACCTTAATATTGCTTCTTGGAATTCACAGAGTTTCTGGCTTTTGATGGGCTCCATTTTCTATCTGTAAAATGAAAGGAGATAACTTTGGGACAAATAGTCTCTAAGTGCCTCTAGCAGCCCTGATTTCTGAAGCTCTTTCCTCTGAGACTTCACTTCCTGTGCATCCCTGCCAAGTGGGATTTTATTTCTTCTCTAGCTCTGACCTCATTTCCTGTCCTTGGCCTGATCTCACTTTCCACTGGCTGACTGCCACCCCACTCCCACTTCCTAGCTGTCCATTCTTCTTCTTTACTTTGGAAACTCTGGACACATAACTCTTTGATTAAAAGGTACTTCTTTGTCTAGTATCCTTTGTCCTCCTTGAGCTACCTCTGTAGAGAACTACAAGTCCCATAATGCACCAGAGGCGGTCTTAAAATATCCAAGAAACTTCTGGAAAGCCTTTCCCAAGACTTGAGGCATGCAGACCTGATGAATGCTAGAAACCCATCTAGAAAGTAGGAATTTGCTCATGGAGACCCTTAGGTCATTGGCAGCACAATGGACTTCAATTCCCAGAAGCGCATTGAGGGGGAACCCCCATTATCTTTATGCTCTACTGCCCTGAAGCTTCCTGGGAGTTGTAGTTCAATCATCTGTTCTTGTCCCTGTATCTCCCCAGACTCTGTATTCAACGCTGCCAGCTCTCCTGGACAGTAACCCCTTCACGGCTGGGGCGGAGCTACCAGGGCCTGGTGCAGATCTGGGGGCTATGCCTCCAGGGCTGAGACCTACCCTGGGCGTGTTCCAGGCAGCCCTGGAGCTGACCAGCCAGTGCGAGCTACACCCAGACCTGGTGTCTCAGACTTTTGGCTACTTGTTCTTCTTCTCCAATGCATCCCTTCTCAACTCACTGATGGAACGAGGTTAGGGCTGGGCTGGGAGGGGGCAGGGGGACAGAGACAGGAGCTACTGAAACCCACCTAAAGTCAGACACACCACAGGCTTCACCTTTGGGGGCTTGGGATCCCAGGCTGATGGTGTGTAAAAGGGGGGTGGGGGTGGGAGGAGGGTGGCAGGAAGCAGGGTTCACACACCCATTGTGCCCTGTATCCCCTCCACCCTCCATTACAGGTCAAGGACGACCCTTTTATCAATGGTCCCGAGCTGTCCAGATCCGAACCAACCTGGACCTTGTCCTGGACTGGCTGCAGGGGGCCGGGCTGGGTGATATCGCCACTGAATTCTTCCGGAAACTCTCCATGGCTGTGAACCTGCTCTGCGTGCCCCGCACCTCTCTGCTCAAGGTGACTGATCCCTACCCTCCAATCCCATCCAGCCAACCTCTGTTTGTGGCCCACCCTTGGAACCCCTGCATCGGACCCCAAGTCAGTCCCCACCCAATCATTATTGGCGATGATTTGGCAGCTAGAAGGAAGCCAGCACCAACAGTTCAAACCTGGCTGCTTATGAATCCCATTGGGACTTATTAAAAATAGTTTCCAGGGCCCGTCCCTCAAACATGCTGATTCAGGAAGCCTGGTACAAGTGCAAGGAATGGGATGGTTAAAACATTCAGTGAACATAAATTAGATGCCAGGCACTGCCCAACACTTCCAATTTAATACTGATAAAGCTCCAAGGGGTATGTTATTACTGGACAGTTTTTCAGATAAGGAATCTGAAATTCAGGTAGGATGGATCTCTTAATTATATTTATTTTCATTTATGAAACTCTTACAGAGCATTTAAGAAGCCCCAGGCAGAGATATAAGTATTTTACAGCCTTGCCATATTGAATCTTCTTAACAACCCTATTACATAGTTGCTGTTGTTCTTCCCCAAATTACAGATGAGGGAACTGAGGTGACTTGCCAGAAGGTAATACGTAGCCAAGCTGGGATTTTTAAACCAAGGTAGCCAACCCTTGGGTCTGTGCTTCTAACCACACTGATGACTCTGATGCAAGCCAGGTTTGGTATGGGAATTTTCAGATACAAAAAGTAGCCTTAATAGAATAATGAACCCCCAGCTTCAATGATGGGAAACAATGGCTAGTCTTGTTTCTTCTACGCCCCATCCACTTCTTATTTCTTCTTCCATTCGGAAGCAAATAACTTATTTTTTGTTTACTTTTTAATTGTTGAGAGCAACCAGGTCTCACAGTGCCCAGAGGACACACTCCCCCCACCACATACACCATCTTTAGGGAGGACCCTCCTTTTAGGATTTCTTGGCCACCCCATAATGACCTTGGACTTCTCGTTAGGCTTCGTGGAGCAGCTTACGAACCGATCACCCCACACTGACCCCCACTCAGCTCCATCACCTGCTCAGCCATTATCAGCTGGGTCCTGGCCGTGGGCCCCCACCTGCCTGGGACCCTCCCCCTACAGAACGAGATGCTGTGGACACAGGTGAGACGGGATACAAGCACTAGGGCTGTCGGCTTTCTTCTTTCCTCAGGACCCACGAGTCCATATCCCCAGCCCCCTCCTCCTCCTGACCCAGGATTCTGGACCCCTAGTCTCCTTCCCCAGGGCCTAGCCCTCTTCCACCCCCAGGATCAGGCCCCCAGTTCCTTTTTCCCAGGGATTCAGGCTCCCATTCTTGTAGCCCCTCACCACTATCTCTCCCCACCTAGAGGTCGAAGCTCGGCCCCTCCACCCTTCCTTCCTCATTGACCTAGGAACCCAACTACCACTCCCGTTTCCCAAGCAGCGGTGGCCTTTCATAGTCTTAACTACAACTCCCATCAGGCTTGGGGACTCAGAGAGTCGCGTTTGCGTGCACTCGGCTCCTAGGAGTTGGGTGGGCCCGGAAGTTTTCTTTATCCTTCGGGCGTGAGGCGGCCTCCGCTCTCCCCGACACAGAGCTGCCTCACGCCCATTTTCAGAATTTAACCCTCCCTCTTCGGTCTCACAGGGGACATCTTTGAAAGCTTCTCCTCCCACCCTCCTCTCATCCTGCCCCTGGGCAGCTCGCGCCTGCGCCTCACGGGTCCAGTAACGGATGACGCCCTGCACCGTGAACTGCGCAGGCTCCGCCACCTCCTCTGGGACCTTGAGCAGCAGGAGCTGCCAGCCAATCACCGCCACGGACCTCCCGTGGACCCGCCTCCTTGAGAACCAATAGCCAACAAGCGCGGGAACCGTGAAATTTCCTCGGCTTCTACTCGCTGGAGCCGCCTGAGCGCAGAGCTCTCTGGGAGTTGTAGTTCTCTCTCCGTGGAATGTGGGAGTTTGAGTTTTCGGGTAGCGGAGGATGGGACGGTGGGAATTTGGGCTTGGGATGTGAGCACCAAGGAGCAATAAAAGTATCTGTGGCATTGGCAACGCCTCACTTGTTAAGACTTGGGGGCACTAGTGATGATTTTCTGCGGAATAGGGTGTATCAGGGCCCTCGCCTGGAGCGAGGTGCCCCTGCGGAGTCCGAAGAGGTATTTATAGGCACGGCCTCAGTTTGGCCCCTTGTGTGTAATCCAACCTGGGAGCACTGGAGCCTCCCACACACCGGCCCTCAGCTTTGCCGTTGGGAACTAGCCCTCTCTCCCTCCCACCCCAAAAGTCCATACTCAGCCCCCTCCCCTCTCTGCCCAGGAGTCCGGCTTCCCAGCCTCCTTCTGGACCTTTCTGTCCTGTATCTAGACCCTCCCTGGTGACATCCTCTATGCCACCTTCTGCCTGTTGGGGACATCGCTGAATCCCAACACCTCTTGTCCTTGTTCCCAGACCCCCCCTCCATCAGATCTAGGAGTCTGGGTCTCCAGTTTGAACTTTTCACTCCCCTGAACTCGACTCCGGCTGCTGCGTCAGGGAAAAAGCAGGCGACAGGTGGCACCTGTCGGTGGGGCCGGGACGCGACCACCTGCCGCTGCTGCTCACTCTGCGCCCCTCCCCAGTCACCTGCTTCTGTCAGTCCGCCCGCCGCCACCCCGCCCGACCCTGCGGCCCCAGGGTAAAGAGAAGGAGCGAGGCAGGGAACCCCGACGTCGCCCCGCCCTGGTCCCGCCCAGCCGGAGCTCCCGCCCCACTCCACCGCTGCGGACACGCCCCTGAAAGGGGGTCCGAGGCGGTCCCAGGCTGTGGGGGCGGAGCCTGCGCCTCCAGATCAGACCGCAGGACTCAACCCGCCCCACAGCACAGCTGCGCTGAGCCCACCTGGTGAGAAGCCCCTGGGGAGGGGGTGGGGGGGCGGAGACCCTCTTTTAACTCTTCGGTCACTGCCCTGGTCCCAGTTCCTTCCCCGCAAACTCTGGTGGCTGGCACCCACCGCTCCCTTCTCAGATGCAGAAGGCAGAGAGACCCTTCAACTCCCCGAGACTTGTCCGGGCCCCTTTGCCCTCCAGAGCGAGAATCTTGGATCCCAGTTCCTCAGAGAATGAAGAGTTTTGGCCCTTAACTCCCTTCTCCTTCCTGACCCAGGAGTCCTGTCCCCCACCTCCTCCTCCCCCAGGATCCAGAAGTTATGGCCCGAGGCCTCTCCTATTCCTACCTCCCTCAGGCCCCAATCCTGCTGAGCTCACCTGCTGGGGCAGCCTGGGCCTTCCACTCTGACCTTGTCCCCGGTGGGGTCCCTCCCTCCCCCAGTCCAGGTCCCCATCCCGGCCTTGGCAATGACCCTGGCGGCTTCCTCCCAGCGCTCCCAAATCATTCGCTCCAAGTTCCGTTCCGGTGAGAGGCTTCTCTGCGCGAGTGGGAAGGGGGTCCTGGGAATGCTCTCCCCTGGGAGTGTGCAAGGGTGGAGGTCGGGGGTGGGGAGCAGCAGGACCCATGAGGCCCGTGTTTTCTGTGCAAAAGGTCACTTGTGCCTAACAGAGGCCCCAGCAAAGGGAGGGCGCTGTGGTGGATCAATGGGTGTGCAACAGGGAGTGGGCTGCTAGTGTGAGTGTGTGTGTGGGGGTGTCCGGCCCTGGAAAGGAAAAGGGCTTAAACTGACACGTGTGCAGAGCAGGGTCTTCAGAGTGACTAGTGAGTGTGGGAGGGGACAATGGGCCCTCCAGCTGTGAAAGTGCCAAAGGCTGGGTTTTAGATTTCAGGGCAGGCAGGAAGTGTGCAAGTGGGTTCCTGGGAGAACTGGGGGACAATTATTGAGTGTGCAAAGAGTGTTGGAGTGTGCAAAGAAGTGTGCTTGTGTGGTTGAGTGGATGCAAAGACCAGTAATCAAAGAGCAAGGAGTGTGCAAAAGGGTGCACATGTATGGAGGAGAGCAGAGACGTGCAAAGGGAGACCCTGGTTCCAAAATTGAGTGTGCACATAAGTGCCTGGATGGGGGCCGAGGCAGAGTGAGCCAAAGATGAAGAGTGTGCACAAGCTTAAAAGTGCACAAAAGTGGTGTCTGTGCAAAACCAGAGCTCCAGGAGATGTGTGGTGTACGTGGGTGGATATGCAAAGGAAGTGAGTGAGACAAGGGTCAGAGGTAGTGCAGAACGGAGCCAGCATGCAGAAGGGAGCCAGCGTGTGTGTATCAAAAGAGGGGAGGTGCAAATGGGCCAGGCTGCCAAGATGGCGATTTTTCCCGGGGCGGGGGGTGGGGGTGGTTGGCACACGCTCGCTGGTGATGGGGCAGGTGGAACTGGGGGCTGGGCAGCCTCCTGCTTGGACGTGGCTGGCTCTTAGCCCCAGAATGCTCCTCTGGCCCTCGGCGCTGCGCTGGCAGGGAGCAGGCGGGAGGCCCGGGAAAGGGAGCAAGCTGCCCGCCCACCGCCTGCACGGGGCGTTTACGGGGGCTGGGCACGCGGGTCCCATCAACAGCTGCAGTGCACGCTGGCCCAGCAGGCCAGACTCCTGGACTCACCCCTTTCTTGATTTCCTCCTCCCTTCTCCCTCCTCCCCCCTACAGTCCTCCAGCTGCGGATCCACAGACGATCTCAGGACCTGAGTAAGTGCGGGCCCTGAAAGGGAGGGGACGGTGACCCCACTCCCCCGGGGCACCCTGGAGTGTGGCCGCCAGGTGCCCCGTGCTGGTTCTCACTCCTCAGCCCCTATGCCCCAGGATAAAAAGAAATCCAATCGTGTCCTTCCCCAAGGACCCAGGTGTCCAGGTCCCCAGTCACCCCACCCCAGGACCCCGGCTTCCGGCTCTCCAGCTTTCCTAGCCCTCCAAGTTTCTCAGCCCAAGGAGTTGCGTGATTCCAACTCCTGTTTCTTCCGAGAAGATAGGAGTTCCACCCTCCACCCTTGCCATGAAAAAGAATCCCTGGATGTGGCTTTCAGGAATCCAAACCCCACCGCCCCTGTCCCAGCAAAACCCATAAATCTGTGATCCTCACGGACCACAGAGAATGTAGCAGTCTGCACCCCTAGCCCCTCTGTGCTCAGGAGTCTGGGCTCCCTGCTCCCCACCACCCAGGGCCGGCCCTCCCGCACCTTCCTTCCTACAGAGCTGTCCTCCTCCCTGCCGGGCTCGCTGCCTACAGGCGCCTCAGGGTCCTTCGCCTTCTCGCCAGTCTCGGATCAGGATCCCTGGATCTCCGCCTCAAGCCTGGCTCTGGCCCCCGCCCCAGCCTCATCCTCGGGCCCCGCCCCTTTCCTCTTCAGCCCTGGGGTGCTACTCCCTGAGCCAGGATACTGCCCCTGGAGGTCCCCAAAGAAGGTGAGTCTCAAGATTGGAACGAGTGGAAGTCCACTGAGGGTCTAGCCTTTGTCTTCCTCCCTGCTCCCGTTGCCCCTTTGGCTCCTCTGCAAGAGGCCCTGGGACTCAAGGTGGGACCCAAGCTGAAATATAAGACGACATCCTACCTGCTTTTCCAGGAGTCTCCCAAGATCGCCCAACGTTGGAGGGAGCCCAAGGCCCGGGGCAACTTGACATACCACCAATACATGCCCCCGGGGCCGGGACAGAGGTCTGGGGCAGACACCCAGGCCAAGGGGGCAGCCCTGGGATCCCCAGGGCCGCCCCTGGGGGAAGGGACAAACTCACAGCAACCACATCCCAAGTACGTACCCCGCCTCCCCCACGATTCCGTTCTCCCGGGACCCAGAAACTTTAGGCCCCCACCATCCTCTCTCAAACCCCAAGTCCAAGACCAGGGAAGACTGGGCCCCCAACTCTGCACGCCCTTCCCCCAGAACCCAGAAGTCCAAGCCCCCAGCTCCCCCGGAACCCAGGAGTCAACCCTCCAGTCCCCTCCCCCCATCAGGTCCCGGGAGTCTAGGCCCCAGATCCAAGAGTCTGAGCCCCCAGTTCCACTCCCTGAGACACAGGAATCTAGCCCCGTCGGGTTCGCGCCCTCTTTTTCCTGCATCTTCTTGAGCCTCTGTCCTTGAGGACCCCAGAATGCCTTTTCTCTCTCTGCCCCTCTTAACCTTTGTTGCCCCTCAGGACTGTGGCCAGGAGGAAGCCCACTCCCCTCACCCCCTCCCCACAGGGAGACCCCAGCCCCTCGGCCCCCACACCTAAGCTGGAACTTCAGACCCTTAAATTGGAGGAGCTGACAGTGAGTTGCGGGACGAACTTCCCTGGCTGATCCTCTCCCTCGATGGGGTCCAGGGGTCTAGTCCCGCAGCCTTTGCCCCAGCGGAAGCCCAGAGGCCGGGTGCCCAGTTCCATCCCTTCCAGGGTCCCCCGTCCCTCCTTCTCTCGGTTTCCCGGAGCCGGGGGAGCCCGCCCAGCACCGCCTCTCCCCGCCCGCCCCAGGTCTCCGAGCTCCGGCAGCAGCTGCGCCTGAGGGGCCTCCCGGTGTCGGGGACCAAGTCGATGCTCCTGGAGCGCATGCGCGGCGGCGCTCCGCCCCGCGAGCGGCAGAAGCCGCGGCCGGAGGACCGTCCCACCGGGACTCCCTGGCCGCGACTCAGGCCCAAGGCTCTGGGAGCCTCCCGGCGGCAGGGCTCGGTGAGGGCGGGGTTTGGGGCGGTGCTAGGTGCGTGCGGGCCAATGAGAAGACAAAGCGGGATGGGGCGGGAAGTCGAAAAAGGATTGGCGAGAAGCCTTTGAAGGCTACGTGGCTCCGAGCGTGGTGGGGAGGAGCCTGAGGGAAGCTAAGCCAATGAAATAATAGGGAGCTTGGCCAAAGGCGGGTCGCTGCGGGCAGGGGGTGGAGCCACAGGGGGCGAGGGGGTGTCCGGTGGGCGTGGCTTATAGGCATCGCCCCTTCGCCGTTCTAGGTGAAGCCCGGTTCTAGTCTCGCATCTGGAGAGCCGCATCCTTCGTGTGTTCCCGGAACCCTCGCGGCGGTTCCGGCTCCGGCCGCAGCTCCGGCTCCGGCCTTGACCCCCTCCTCAGCACCGCCCTCGGCGGCCCTGACTCTGGAAGAGGAATTGCAGGAAGCGATCCGGAGGGCGCAGGTGAGAGAGAGCGCACCCAGGCGGGCCTGGGGGCCTCGGGTTAGGATCTGTGCCGGAGTCCCTGCTTCACGCAGCTTCTGCCGTTCCGCAGCTGCTTCCGAACCGGGGCATCGATGATATCCTGGAGGATACGGTGGAGCCTGAGGGTAAGAGACGGACTCCTGATTTGGGGGAGAACAGGGCTGGGGGCCTGGACTCTCGAGTCCGAGGGAGGAGGGGGCTGGGGGCCTGACCCCTGCCCGCCTAAGCTCGCACCCCATTCCTTCCCCTGCAGACCCGCTGCCCCCCATCCCCCTGGACTTCCCCGGCTCCTTCGACGTGCTGTCCCCCTCTCCGGACTCCGAAGGCCTCTCGTCTGTCTTCTCTTCCTCGTTCCCGTCCCCGGCGAACTCCCCGTCCCCCGCTCCCAGGGCTCCCATGGACTCCTTGCACTGGCTGGAGGCCCTGAGTGGAGGTCCCCCCCTGGCCTGTGACCCCCCAGCCCCCAGCATCTTCTCCGCCGACTTCTCTGACTCCAGCGGGCCCCGGCTGTGGGACGTCCTGGGCGACCCGTGGTGATGTTCCAGGGTTTCCGGAGACCGAGTAGGGGCGGGGCGGCCACAGAGCAGCAGCTCCCCGGGGGAGGGGCCTCGGCACCGCCAGCACAGCTCCTCGCACCCACAGACTCAGGGTCAGAGATAGCCTCCACCCCTTCCTGGCCCCCTGGAGGGCTGCTGACAGGCCACCAGCCTGGCCTTTGCCTGCAGGATCTCCGGTCCCAGCCCGCTCCATGGTCACATGGTTGGTGGGGGAGGGGGGGTTGGGGTGCTTGCTGCAGACCAAAGCAAATAAGCCGCTTGCTACTCCCTTCAAAGACCTCATGGACGTTTTTATTACCACGTTCCTTTCCCCGCCCCCTGACTATGGGCTGTTTGTCTTCTGGGAAGTCTGGGAGGCAGTCTGCTTTTTTGGATGTGGGAGAGGAGCAGGGAAGAGTGGAGAGGGAGAAAAGGGGTGCTAGAACTCTGGGTATTAGCTGGAGGTGAGAAAATCAGAAGTTCGTGTCTTAGATCGTATGCTCTTAGAAGCAGAGCCTGAAGTCAGATTCATGGGCCAGTGAAAAGAGGATCCGGCAGGGGAAGAAGACAAGCAAGAACACACAACTGCCTTTAGAGAAGTCACTGCCTCAGCCTGTAACTGTGGGGAGCTCAGGGGCAAAAACACTCATAGGGTCTTTCCCTCCTCCAGGCAAAGGGAACTGAGCCACGTGTCACCTGCTTTGGTTTATTGTGCTGCATAACAACCCCCCAAAACATAGAGCCTTAGAACAATAACTGGCTATGCTCTCTCGCAATTCCATGGGTTGACTGGGCTTGGTCGGACGGTTCTTCAGCTCCATGCAACGGTGGCTACGGTCACGGGGGTACCCAGTGGGGCTGGAATTTCCAAGATGGCCCACTCGGATGTGCCTGGTGCCCTGGTGGGGATGGGGACGAGGCCGGGCAGGCTGGGCTGCTGGGGTGTCCGTCTGACCCTCTCTTATTCCCCTTGGGGTCTTAGCACTTGCCCTCTCAGGTCGTCTGTCCTACAGGGTTCGCTGGACTTCTCACATGTGAGTTCAGGGCTCCCAGGAGTGAGCATTTAAAGGGAAGGAAGCAGAAGCTGCCGGGCTCTTGAAAGACCAGCCACGGAACTGGCATATCGGACCACTTGGAACTTGGGAGGGAACTTGAGGCTGCCAACACTGGGACACGTGGTCGCGGGGAGCCATGTATGGAGACTTGCCACTGCAGTCCTCAGGTCCATCGGGTCAGGCAGTGGGCGCTTGGGACATTAACTCCCAGACACCCCAAGCCCAAAGGGCAGTCCCGGGAAGAAGGTGGTGGGGTAAGCCATCAGCAGCAAATCCCACAGATGGACTAGTCAGGGGGACCTGAGAACAGTGGATCTGTTCCATGCAGTATGGCCGAGAACCAGTGATGTCCCCTCATCTTGCTTTTGGTTTCCCCATATGCACTTCTGGCCCAGTGTGGACGGGACTGTTCCTTAAGATTGCCCACAAGTGGCCCCCAGCAGGGACCTGGGACCTGCCGGTATTAGCTGCTGACCCACCATTTTCATGCCACCACATGTTAAACTCAGTGGGTGTTAAAGGATGTATTGCCTGGGGTTAAGGCAATGTGTGGTTAAGGGCCTGGCAGTTTGCGTTTGTCGTCCTTACTTGTCAGATGAGATCCTGAGGGTTGGAGAAGGGGGCTGGTGTGCCCAGGGTCGCTCAGACAGGGTGGGGTGGGGGAGTCTGGACTGGGGAGCCAACTTGGATTTATGCAGGACGCAGCCTGTGTACTCAGAGCTGCAAAGACAAAAAGCCTCACACTTATCTGGTGAAACCCATAGTTTTGCAAAGAGTGAGGCCCTTTGTGGAGCACCTTAAGATCAGGAAAAGTCCCGGAAGCCCTGGGGGGGGAGGGAAAGTGTTGGAGCCGAGTTAGATCGGCGGCGAGGAGCTGTAAGTCAGCAGCAGAGCGAAAACGGACAAAGATCTAAAGCTCTGGGGGACACTGGCCATTGGGACCCTGCGAGGTTCAGGGTTGCTGGAACTCAAGGTGGGTCGTGGGGCTGTGACCAAATCGGGCTGGAGAGGTCGGGTGGGGGGGGGCTGGGTCTTGCAGACCCTCCATGTCAGGCTGAAAGCTGGCGGGGGAGGGGCTGCAGCATGGCCGCCTCTGCCTGTCTCCATCTGCCCTTGCACTCCTGTCGTCCCGTATTGACCCGTCTGCATCCCCCTCCATCCCTGTGTCCACTTCTCTCTGACTACACCTCTGCCCTGATCTGTCTCTAGTTCCTTCTCTGTCCTTTTCTCTGCCCGAATCTGTCTCCCCTTCTCTCCCTTTGCAACTCTCTGAGGGACCCTGTGCATTTCTTTCTCTGTGCACAGAGCACCAGGCAGAGGGATGGAGAGAGTGGAGTGGACGTGGCGTGATGGGGATGAGGGCAGAGAACGGAGAGGGTGGGACAGGGCAGTGGCTGAGAGGAAGGGACAGAGTCAGCCACACGGGGGTGCAGGAAAAAAGCGCGCCACAGCCAGGCAGATAAAATGGAGAGGGAGCAGGAAGAGATGTGCATGGGGGCGGAGACAAGAGCCCTGTCCCTTCTCTGCCTGACTGTGCCCTCATCCCTCTGTCCCGTCTCTCCTCCATTCATTCTGTCTTCCCATGTCCGACTGTGGCCTGCTCTCCACTCCCTCCCTGTCCTAGCTCCATTCTCCCTGCTGTCACCCTGCCCCATCCCCCCACCCCATTCACTGCAGGTGGCCTTGTTATCAGGTCCCACCCCTGCCTCTGTCCCCTCCATGTCCCCATCTCCCCCTGTGTCCAAAGGAGGGCAGCCTCGGGCTGAGAGATCCCGGCTGCCCATGGATCCCCAGAGAGAGGCAGAGCCAGGGAGGTCTAGGGGATCCCCTGGAAGGTGGAAGCATGAGAGGAGGCAGCAGCTTGGAGTGGGGTGTGGGGGTTTGAACTCAAAGCCTGAGGGAAGGGCTTGGGTTCTGCACTTCCCTTCTGCCTGTCCCCCAGCCCGCCTCCAGACATGTTCATCTGTCCCTCCCTCCAACCTTTGAACAGAGGGCTGGGCCGGTGGAGGATGGGGGAGCAGAAAGGAGGAGGTCCCCAAGCCACCCCAGGGGTTCCCCTGCACCATACTGTCATCCCATTATCTGAACAGAAGGTGGATATCTGTGGAACATTAAAAAGACCAAGAAACTCAACAAAGAGTGGTCTGTACACACAGTGGAATATTACGCAGCCATAAAAAGGAATGAAGCTCTGATACGGGTGTTTACATGGATGAACCTTGCAGATTTCATGCTGTGTGAAATAAGCCAGACACAAAAGGACAAATATTGTAGGATCTCGCTGATATGAAATAATTAGAATGAGCAAATTCATGGAGTCAGAAACGAGAATACAGGTTATGGGGGGCTGGGGTGGGAGTAGGGAAGGGGAAGCTAATGCTTACTGTGTACAGAGTTTCCATCTGGGGAGATGGAACAGGTTTGGTGATGGATGGTGGCCCAGCAGTGTGAATGTATGAATGCCGCTGAGTTGGACTCTAAAAATGGTTAAAATGACAAATCTTATGTTATACCTGTTACCACAATAATATGTACGTGTGTGCATATGTCCACATGAAGATTTGTACCCGAGTCCTTCTTACAGCCTCATATATAATAGCTGCGACCTGGACACAACCTGGTGGGGGGGGGGCAGAATAATGCTCTCCCCACCCCCACCAAAAAAAAAAAAAAAAGACTACACATCCTCATCCCCAGAACCTGGGAATATGTTCCCTTCCATGGCAAAGGGGACTGCAGATGAGATGAAGGGGAGGATACCGAGATGGGGGGATTGTCCTCCTCATGGGCCCAGTGTCATTGCGAGGGTCTTTATGAAGAAAAGAGGGAGCCAGGAGGGAGCCAGGAGGGTAAGAGTCAGAGAAGGAGAAGGGATGATCGAAGCAGAGGTTGGAGGGATGCAGTTGCTTCCAGGGATCCCTGAGCCCAGGAATCTGGACAGTCTCCAGAAGGCAGCAGCCCTGTCCACACCTCAATTCCAGCCCACTGGGATCCATTTCAGATTTATGACTTCCAAAACAGTAAGAAAATAAATGCATGCTGTTTTAAGCCAGTAGGATTGTGATTTGTTACAGCAACCTCAGGAAATGAATATGGTGAGTGAGTAAGAGCTTCAAATCCTGGGCCATCTGCCACCTTGGAGCTGTGTGACCCTGGGCAAGTGAATCCCCCTCTCTGGGCCGCCATGTCCACATATGCAGATTTATGATTAAAAAAAAAAAAGCTGGACCTAAGCAATGCAGGATCATCAGAAGCTGCTGCAAGCAAAAAGGACAGAGACAAAGGAAGTCCCCAATGGAAACCAGGTTTGCATAAGTCATATATGATAAAAGAGAGGGAAATAAACATAATTGAAGTAGAAATAAGGTGAGCTAGAAACCATGTGGAGGTTAGTGATAAGCTGAGCCTTTTTTAGAGAGGTGTGTAGGTCAGAATAATTTTCTAGGTGATGACGGGAGATGTGGTAGCAAGAAAAATCTCAGGAGGAAATACCTCCTAATGTCACTATCCTGAAGTGAATGTAAACCAATTTCATTCTTCTACCCCATGAAAAGTTAAAATGGTCATTGCTCAGCTATCCCTGAAGATCGAGAGAATGCACAAATGGCAGGGAAGAGGTGTAACTGAGAAATTAGGATTTAATAAATGATTATGACTACTGATTCATTATATAGATATTTCTTTTTAGTTTCCAGTGTATCAGAATAGCCAGAAGGAAACACCTGGGGTTGTTAAACTGTGATCCAGTGGCCTTGATCTTTTTTTTTTCTTTTTCTATTTTTACATGTTATTATGGAAAACTTCAAACATATACAGAAGTAGCAAGAACTGAATTCATGATCTCCCATATATCCATCACTCTACTTTAACACTTATTAGTTCATAGTCAATCTTGCTTTCTCTATAGCCCCTCTCCAGTCCCCCCTACCAATTCATTTCAAAGCAAATCCCAGGCATCATATCCTTTCACCTGTAAATGTTTCAGTATATAGCTCTAAAAAAAGTATTTTTAACAACATAAGCAATACCATTATCTCAAGAAACATGAATACTTCTTTAATATCATCAAATATCCAATTGTCTCAAAAAATCCAATTTTCTACAATTTATTAATCAGGATCCTAATGAAGTCTACATGTTGATATTGGTTCTTTGTCTTTTGAGTCTTTTTTAAATCTGCATACTTCCCCTCTGTTATGGTTAAGTTCATGTATTACCTATGCCAGGTTATGGTGTCCACTTGTTTGGCCCAGCAAGCACTGGCCTGATTGTTCCTGTGAAGGTATTTTGTGGATTTAAATCAATAGTCAGCTGATTGCATCCATGGCTGATGACATCTACAATCAACAAAGGAGACTGCCTTCAGCAAGTTGAAAAGAACAAGTTGTATAATTGCTCAAAAATAAAGGGCAGAGAAAAGGACAGAGAAGGAACTAGAGACAGATCAGGGCAGAGGTGTAGTCAGAGAGAAGTGGACACAGGGATGGAGGGGGATGCAGACGGGTCAATACGGGACGACAGGAGTGCAGGGGCAGATGGAGACAGGCAGAGGCGGCCATGCTGCAGCCCCTCCCCCGCCAGCTTTCAGCCTGACATGGAGGGTCTGCAAGACCCAGCCCCCACCCCGACCTCTCCAGCCCGATTTGGTCACAGCCCCACGACCCACCTTGAGTTCCAGCAACCCTGAACCTCGCAGGGTCCCAATGGCCAGCGTCCCCCAGAGCTTTAGATCTTTGTCCGTTTTCACTCTGCTGCTGACTTACAGCTCCTCCTCGCCGCCTATCCAACTCTGCTCCAATGCTTTCCCTCCCCCCCAGGGCTTCCAGGACTTTTCCTCAAAGGGCCTCACTCTTTGCAAAACACTTTAATGCCTCACCGATATGGACTAACTACAATGTGTAAACTCAGAATTGAATCTTCGAACATAGCCTAACATGGACATAATTATTGTAATAGACCCTAGATTGTAAGCTCTTACAGCAGTTAGCTCTATTCCTGAATTGTAATGCCTACCTCTAAACTCTGAGATGCTGATCCCTTAGTGTATAACCTGATT
>PVKY010000041.1:40103-52303 GCA_004027775.1 Bradypus variegatus | reverse complement strand
AGCAGATATGAATGTCTGTATTAGTGTATACAACCACTGTTTTAAAAAAAAAAAAAAAGCTGAAAAAGAACCCAGACTTCAATTAGTGACATGAATGAAGCTGGTCTGGTTAAGACCAGGGCAAACTGGCCAAAGGGTAAAGGTCAAAACTGGCTGTATTTTAAAATTTCAACCTCCATATGAGACCAAGGGAAGAGATGTCTATTTGGTACAGGATCTATATTTTCTAAATAGTACAACTCTACAGTCAGTTGGTTCAAACACCACAATTACATGGAATTTTGAATAGGAAGTGAGATAAGGTAGGTTAGTATAGGCTAAAGTGAAATAGTGACACATTCCAAAGTAATTTGGGCAGATTATAAAATATATATTTACAGCCTCCCCCACCACCCAACCCTGAGAAGCTGGGGGAAGGTGCAGATGTGTTGGACTTCCTCACCTGGATTTGTGTTGATGTTGTCACAAACATTGGGACCGGTGGTTTGATATGCTGAGCCCTCAATCATGGGACTTGCCCTTATGTAGCTTGTTACTGCAAAGGAGAGGCTAAACTTGCATATAATTGTGCCTAAGAGTCTCCCCCTGAGTACCTCTTTGTTGCTCAGATGTGGCCCTCTCTCTTACTGAGCCACCTTGACAGGTAAACTCACTGCGCTCCCCCCTACATGGGACCCTATGCCCAGGGGTGTAAACATCCCTGGCAATGCAGGATATGACTCCCGGGGATGAATCTGGACCCGGCATCATGGGACTGAGAGTATCTTCTTGAACAAAAGGGGGATGCAAAATGAGACGAAATAGAATCAGTGGCTGAGAGATCTCAAATGGAGTCGAGAGGTCACTCTGGTGGACATTCTTATGCACTATATAAAAAACACCTCTTAGGTTTTAATGTATTGCAATAGCTAGAAGTAAATACCTGAAACTACCAAACTCCAACCCAGCAGTCTGGACTCCTGAAGACGATTGTATAATAATGTAGATTACAAGGGGTGATAGTGTGATTGTGAAAAACTTGTAGATCACACCCCCTTTATCTAGTGTATGGATGGATGAGTAGAAAGACGGGGATAACAACTAAATGACAAATGGGATGGGATGGGGGGATGGTTTGGGTGTTCTTTTTTGATTTTTATTTTTTATTCTTGTTCTGATTCTTTCTGATGTAGGGAAAATGTTCGGAAATGGATTGTGATGATGAACGCATAACTAGATGATCATACTGTGAACAGTTGACTGTATACCATGGATGATTGTATGTTATGTGAATGTGTTTGAATAAAGCTGAATTAAAAAAAAAATGTCTCCCAGAGAGAAAGATGTTGAGGGATGCATTCATGGCTTGAGGAATAACAGATGTGCCCCATGTGCTGAGAGAATGAGTAGAAGCTCCTGAAGTTCATTGAGCCATGCTGGTCTTGGCGTTCTCAGCTGTAACCATCCCAGGCCCAAGGAAGCCAGAGTTGCGGAGGTGGGGCATATGGTTTTGGATGCTATGTGGTTTGGATTTATTATGCCCCCCACAAAAGCCATGATCTTTTAACCCAATCTTGTTGGGTGGAACATTTTGATTGTTTCCATGGAAATGTGACCCACCCAACTGGGGGTGAGACCTTTGATTAAATTATTTCCATGGAGATGTGGACCCCACACATTCAGAGGGGTCTTGACTGGTTTATGGGAGTATTTAAGAGAGAAGCTAAGAGCTGACACAGACCCAGATGCTTGCTGATGCTTGGAGACACTGGGAGGTGATGACAGAAGGATCTTTGGAGTAGCTAAGCTAAGAGATGAATCCCAGAGTTTGCCCTGGAGAAGATAAGAGAGGATACCCAGATGCTTAGATTGAAATGCCCTGGATGAACAAGCAAGGATGCACAGAGGCTTTGAGAGAGAAGCTGAGAGACACATTTTGGAGAAAGCCCTTTTGAAACGCAACCTGGGAGCACAGGACCAACAGACGCCAGCCACATGCCTTCCCAGCTGACAGAGGTGTTCCAGATGCCATTGGCCTTTCTTCAGTGAAGGTATCCTCTTGTTGATGCCTTAGTTTGGACACTACTATGGCCTTAGAACTGTGACTGTAACCTAATAAATCCCCTTTATAAAAGCCAATCCTTTTCTGGTATTTTGCATAACAGCAACATTAGGAAACCAGAAGATACATACCAGCTATGAGCCAATATGGCGCTTTTGTGCAGACTAGAAAAAGGCTACCTTTCCTCCCCTTCTGGACAGAATAGTAGAAAAAATGAGCCCTCTGAGTGGACACAAAAGGACACATGGCTTGTTGAGTAGACTGTGGGTCCTATTTAAGCCCCCACTTGTCTCCTTGGCCAGCTGCCTTTATGGAGTGAATGCCCTGTACAATGGCTTGAGGGATCCCTGTTGTCAACCCTACAGTCACTCCCTCCTCCCTCTTCCTCGTTAACAGCCCCCCTGCCCACCCCCTCCAGTTTTCTTTCTTCAAGCTTCCAACTCTTTCAGAGGGGGCTGATCAACTCTCCAGCTGCAGGGACTGAATATTTGTTGGTCTAAGGCTAAGCCAATCCTGTGGGTCTCATTGGCTTTGTTGCACGATGGCTCGTGAGAGCAAGTGACACAATTCTGATCAACAAGATATGAGGGGAAGTTGCTGGAAGGCTTAGGAAGTTTCCACCAGCCTTCAAAAGGAACCAAGAGTAAGAACAGCCTCTTTTATCTGCCTCTGGAAGAGGTTGCCTGCATGTGTCACTCGGACGTGTGGCAGCCATCTTCGGACCACAAGGGAGCCAGGCTAAGAGGAAGGAAGAAGATGAATGAAACTGGGGTCACTGATGATGTCGTGGAACTGTGGAACCAACCAATCCTAAAGATGTGTCACCTCTGGGCTTCTTGTGACATGAGATTCATGAATATGTCCTTGAAACACTTTGGTTGGAACTTCTGTTGCTTGCAATCCAAAGCATCCTGATACAAGAGGGAGGATTCCTGGTATACTAACACTGTGCTTGTGCTTTGGAGCTGATCTTGGAGGAGCTAGAAAAGGGGAAGA
Organism: Bradypus variegatus; assembly: GCA_004027775.1. Lineage (NCBI taxonomy): Eukaryota > Metazoa > Chordata > Mammalia > Pilosa > Bradypodidae > Bradypus > Bradypus variegatus. Next base: position 49,266 of record PVKY010000041.1, on the reverse strand, counting down.
AGGAGCCAAGGGTGGCCAGGGTCAGTGCTTGAGTAGTGGGGATAAGTCTGCTGCAATCCCCACCCACTCTGGCAAGAAGGCTGCCTCCGGCTTGAAGAGTTTGAGGAAGGGAGAGTCTGGCAGGGTGTAGTTGGCCAGGTAGACGGTGTCTCCCCCAGCCAGGTAGGCAGCCCAGATCCCGAAGGTGCCAATGGTCATGATGGTGTGGTTGCACTGCGTGAGCAGCGCAAAGTCCTTGGCAGGGGAACCCTCAATACCATTGCCAGCAAATACCACATCTCCGCGAGAGGTGTCAATGTTCTCCCGACACCAGGCCATGCCGTTGCTGGTGACCACGAAGACCAGGGAGCGATGGCGGGCCCGGAACCAGCCCAGGGCCTCTTGCAGGTACCCCCGGTCGGCCACCACGCCCTTCCACACCCGCGGCATGACGTGGACGTAGTCCCCCCGGCGGACGTGGACCCCCACGAAGGTGCCTGGCCGGCTCCCATTCACCTGGAGCCCCCGCAGGAAGGCCTGGGCCTCCTCCCGCACATGGTCGTGCAGGGTGAACTCCTGGAGGATCTCAGGGCGCAGGTGGTGGTAGAAGGTCCAGGAGCAGGGGTAGCCCGTGAGGCGGACGTACTCACCTGGGATGTGGCGGTACTGTTCCTCCATCCAGTCATTCAGGTGGTAGTTCCTCCAGCGGATCCGGCTGGCCACGTCGCCATGCAGGACAGGGAGGGTGATTTTGAAGATGGGCGCGAGAGTGCTGTGCATCTGAGCAGGGATGAAGGCCGGCCGCCCGTTCATCTTGGCCAGCGCATACAGCGTGGCATACTCGCCCATCTGGTTCCCCAGACGCCCTTGCACGTTGACCGTCCACATGCCCCTGAGCTGGTGGCTAGTGCTAGTGGGGCTCTTCGTCACTGGCACCTGTAACTCCTGTGTTGGTTGAATCTTCGCTATCCGCTGCTGAAGGTGAAATATGGTGGAAGCCGTGAAGACAAAGAGAAGGAAGTGGGCTGCAGGGAAGGAGAAGGGTGCCTGAACGATGAGCATGGCTGCTGGGGGAAGGAAAGCAGGGAATATTAGCTCAGGGATGGTGGAGGCAGTAGCCTGAGGCCCTGAATGTTGCCTGAATGCAGCTATGGTGGTGTGTGTGCAGACATCATGTGGGGGTAGGGGAGTGTTTACATACAGTTTGTATGTGCATGTAAATGGTGTGGTGGTTGGAGCTATACATACCCCAGAAAAACATGTTCTTAAACGCAATGCATTCCTGTGGGTGTGAACCCATTGTAAGTAGGACCTTTTGATGATGTTACTTCAGTTAAGATGTGAGCCAATTCAATCAGGATGGATCTTAACCCTATTATTGGAGTCCTTTATATGCAGAATGAGAGTCAGATGGATAGAGAGGAAGCCATAGGATGAAAGAAGCCTAAGGTCAATGGAACCTGGAAGAGAAGGGAGAGGCCAGGAGAGGCCGCCATGTGCATTGCCGTGTGACAGAGGAGCCCAGGACCAAGGGTCACCAGCAGCGGCCCCAGAACGCCACCGTCTTTACAGAGAAACTATCATCTTGACGATGCCTTGATTTGGACTTCTAACCCCCAAACTGTGAGCCCATATATTCCCATCATTTAAGCCAACCCATTGCATGGTATTTGCTTGAGCAGCCAAGGAAACTAAAACATATGCATATACTTGGGTTTGCAAATACAGTATGTGCTTATGTGTGTGTATGCATTATGTTCATAATGTGGGGGTTAATGCATTATCTCTACACACAGCATGTGAATTATGGGAACATGTATATGCTATGTTCGTGCATATGGGGTTTCCGTACATTGTGCATATATATAGGTATATTTGAAAGTGCATGCATGCAAATAGATGTGTACATTGTACCATATGATGTGTATATATTATGTACATATGTGTGTTTCAGTTTAGTGTCTAGGTGGTTGTGATCGCATGGTGCATCTGTATAGAGTATTTGTGTACATGGGTGTGTATACTTTGTGTGTGTAATCATTGTGTGTTTCAGTGTGGGTGGTTGTACTCTGTGAGTGTACATATGTTGGTGTCTATATATGGTGAGTACAAGTGTATGTACCTACCATTTACTGGGGATTTGGTTTCTAGAGACGTCCGTTTTGGTGTGCCCTGTCTATGTCCTCTTTGGAGAGCAATTGCCCCACCCAACAGAGACCCAGCCACCTGACCTTGCCTACTTTCTTGGCTGCAGCCAACTGAGTGAGAGATGGACACCAGGTTCCCAGATGGCTTCTCCAGTCATTGGTCAGTGACCTACAATAGGTGTAGGCCAGCCCCAAAGGATGAGTTGGGCCAATCAAATTCTCTCTCTTGGGTATTTTCACCAAAATATCCACGAGGCAGTTAGCCAGTGATGTTGAAAGAGAGTAGGGTCTGGAGCACCTGTGATGGGTTGTGTGAGGGCAAAGCAGAGAAAGCCGGTGACCAGAAGAGACCTGAGCAGATGTGCAACAAGAACCCAAGAGCACCTCACTTCCCAGCTGAGAAATCCCAGAAAATCCCCTTATTTTTGAGCAATTATACAACTTGTTCTTTTCAACTTTGGCTCCAATAGAAATTAGAAAACATGGGGGACATGCCATGGTATCACTGGATGTGGGACACAGTGACAGTTCCCCACCCCGGGACAGAAAACTAGAACCCATGGTTTGTAGAGTGAAGTCGTTCATTAAAGCTGTTGCCTGGGATCCCTTTGGGCAAATTAGTGGCCCCCCAACAAGGACAAGACTTTGAAGATGTGGTTGCTGAGAATGAGCAGAGAAGATACAAGTAAAGGAAAGTAGGAAAGGGGTTGATTCTGGCTCTCCCTTGTTTTACTAGCAGCCAGTGAGAAGGACATCAGCCATTATTTAACTTCACCACAGGACACACTTTTCATGTCACTAAAGATGAGGTTGAAAATGATGATGAACTTAGTCATTGCACAGTCGAGTCTGGACCAACACCTTGGTCATGTAGCCATAGTCAAAATACGGTTATGGACCCCAATTGACCAAGATTGGAGCCTGGGAGCCAGGAATGGAGATATCTGGGAAGAACCCAAGGAATAAGCTCTGAAATCTGACCTCTGAACTCTTCCAAAGGCCTTGCCACTTACCCCCAAAGAGTGTGAGCTCTCTAACCAGTCTTTTTTAAAACTCTTCTCCATGAGCAGACTTTAATTGCAGCATGTCTTTTTTTAATAATTCAATTTTTATTGAGATATATTCACATAGCATACAGTCATACAAAGCGCACAATCAATTGTTCAAGTACCACCAGACAGTTGTGCATAAGTCACCAAAATTAATTTTTGAACACTTTCATTACTACACACACAAAAGTAATAAGAATAAAAATTAAAGTGAAAAGAACAATTGGAGTAAAAAAGATCACTGGATACTTTTTTTTTTTTTGCCCCCGTTTTTCTACTCATCCATCCATACACTGGACAAAGGGGAGTGTGGTCCATATGGCTTTCCCAATCACACTGTCACCCCTCATAAGCTACATTTTTATACAGTAGTCTTCAAGATTCAAGGGTTCTGGGTTGCAGTTTGATAGTTTCAGGTATTTACTGCTAGCTATTCCAATTCATTAGAACCTAAAAAGGGTTGTCTATATTGTGTGTAAGAGTGCCCTCCAGAGTAACCTCTCAGCTCTTTGGAATCTCTCAGCCACTGAAATTTATTTCCTTTCACTTCACATCCCCCTTTTGGTTAAGAAGATGTTCTCCATCTGTGATGGTTAGGTTCATGTGTCAACTTGGCCAGGTGACAGTACCCAGCTGTCTGGTCAAGCAAGCACTGGCCTAACAATTGCTGCGAGGATGTTTGTGGCTGGTTAATAAACCAACAGGCTGGTTTATTAAATTATCAGTCAATTGGCTGCAGCTGTGACTGATAACTCACCAAAGGGCGTGTCTTCCGCAATGAGAGAATGCAATTGGCTGGATTTAATCCAATTAATCAGTTTAAGACTTATAAGTGAGACAGACAGAGGACCTTCACTTCTTCGGCTGCCCAGCAAAACATTTCCTGAGGAGTTCGTCGGACATCTTCCTTGGAGTCGACAGTTCGCTGACTGCCCTACAGAATTTGGACTCGTGCATACCCACAGTTGCGTGAGTCACTTTTTTTATTTTTTATTTTTATTGGGATTGTTCAGATACCATACAATTAAGCAAAGATCCAAAGTGTACAATCACTTGCCCCTGGTACCCTCGTACAGCTGTGCATCCATCACCACACTTTATTTTTGTTCAATTTTTAGAACCTTTTCATTACTCCAGACAAGAAATAAAGTGAAAGATGAAAAAAGAAAAAGGAAACTCGAATCCTCCCCTATCCCTAACCAACCCCCCTCAATTGTTGACTCATAGTGTTGGTATAGTACATTTGTTACTGTTTATGAAAGAATGTTGAAATACTACTAACTGTAGTATATAGTTTGCAATAGGTATATATTCCTTCCCTATATGCCCCTCTATTATTAACTTCTAGTTGTATTGTCATACATTTGTTCTGGTTCATGGAAGAGTTTTCTAATATTTGTACAGTAATCATGAGTCACTTTTATAAATTCTATAGTCATATATACCTCTCATTGATTCTGTTTCCCTAGAGAACCCTAACTAATACACCATCCCACGATGCCAGGTCCAAACTCCTCTCTGGGAGTCATATTGCAGGTTGCCAGGGGTATTTACATCCCTGGGTGTCAGATCCCACGTAGTGGGGAGGGCAGTGATTTCATCTGCCAAGTTGGCTTAGCTGGAGAGAGAGGGACAGATCTGAGTAACAGAGATGCATTCAGAAGGAGACACTTAGGCACAATTATAAGCAGGGCTACCCTCTCCTTTGCAGCAACAGTCTTCCCAAGGGCAAGTCTTGTGGTAGAGGGCTCAGCCCATCAAACCACCAGTCCCCAATGTCTGTGAACACATCAGCAACAATTGAGGTGGGGAAGCCTAACACCCCTGGATTCTTCCCCAGCAATGCTCACATTAGTGTTAGCATATAATATTTCTCTTTCTGTGCCTGGCTTATTTTGCTCAGCATTATGTCTTCAAGGTTCATCCAAGTTGTCATATGTTTCACCACATCATTCTTTCTTACTGCCGCGTAGTATTCCATGGTGTGTATATACCACATTTTATCTATCCACTCATCTGTTGAAGGACATTTGGGTTGTTTCTATCTCTTGGCAATTGTGAATAATGCTGCTATGAACATTGGTGTGCAGATATCTGTTCAGGTCACTGCTTTCAGATCTTCCAGGTATATACCAAGAAGTGCAATTGCTGGATCGAAGGGTAACTCTATATCTAGTTTTCTAAGGAACTGCCAGACTATCTTCCAGAGTTAGTAAACCATTATACAGTCCCACCAACAATGAATAAGAGTTCCAATTTCTCCACATCCTCTCCAGCATTTGTAGTTTCCTGTTTGCTTAATGGCAGCCATTCTAATTGGTGTGAGATGGTATCTCATTGTGGTCTTAATTTGCATCTCTCTAGTAGCTAGTGAAGCTGAACATTTTTTCATGTGTTTTTTGGCCATTTGTATTTCCCCTTCAGAGAACTGTCTCTTCATATCTTGTGCCTATTTTATAATTGGGCTGTCTGTACTGTCGTCATTGAGTTGTAGGATTTCTTTACATATGCAAGATATCAATCAGTCTTTTATCAGATACGTGGTTTCCAAAAATTTTTTCCCATTAAGTTGGCTGCCTCTTCACCTTTTTGACAAATTCCTTTGAGGTACAGAAACTTCTAAGCTTGAGGAGTTTCCATTTATCTATTTTTCCCTCTGTTGCTTGTGCTTTGGGTGTAAGATCTAGGAAGTGACCTCCTAATACAAGGTCTTGAAGATGTCTCCCTACATTATCTTCTAGGAGTTTTGGCAGCATATCTTGAAGCCTCCAAACAAAGGTAGGTTAAAGTTCAAGGGATTCCAGTTACCCCTCCCAGGGCCTGCCATCCCTGACCAGAGTATTGAACCCACGGGCTGTGAAAGGAGAACAGCGGGTGTGAGAGAAGCCGGGTGTGACCTGGTTGACCTGGGAAGCTACCAGAAGCTTTGCTGGTGTCCTCCTCTTCTGGCTTAATTATGGCTGTTAAAAGTTGGCACAGTGGCGCCCTGATGTAGCAATATCGCTGATTCCGATTTCTAAGTCATGGAAACCCTCAGAGCCAACTAAGGTCACGGGAGCAATTTCTTTCCAGGAGAAACTCAGCAGCATCCACTAGATGCCTGGATCTGAGATGAACCAACCCCGCTGGGGGTGAGTGCCCTTGGGCCATTCCCAGGGGGTGAGCCCACCTTTGGGGGTGGAAGTTATCATTTGAGATTGGGCCCGACGATGGCCCATCCATTGCCGGGTCCGTGATGTTCAAAGGGATAAACCGCACGAAGCATATCCTCTCCCTTGGGAATGTGAGCTTAGAAGCCTAGAGAAGCTGGCTGGTTTGTTGCGGGCCTGAGTCATAAGCATCAAAATTTTGTGTCTTCGGTGTCTGTGCCAGTTTGAATGTATTATGTCCCCAAAAATGCTATTATCTTTGATGCAGTCTTATGTGGGCGGACATATTAGTGTTGATCAGATTGTAATTCTTTGATTGTTTCCATGGAGATGTGGGTGATGACTCTGATTGGATGATTTCCATGGAGGCGTGGCCCCGCCCATCCAGCATGGGCCTTGATTAGTTTACTAGAGCACTATATAAACCCAGACAGAAGGAGCAAGCTTGCTACAGCCAAGAGGGACACTTTGAAGAACACACAGGAGCTGAGAAGAAAGGAGCTGCAGATGAGAGGCATTTTGGAGACAGTCGTTGAAAGCAGACTTTTGCTCCTGAGAAGCTGAGAGGACAAATGCCCCAAGAGCAACTGAGAATGACATTTTGGAGAGAAGCTGAAGCCTAGAGAGGAACATCCTGGGAGAAAGCCATTTTGAAACCAAAACTTTGGAGCAGACGCCAGCCACGAGGTTTTCCGGACACCATTGGCCATCCTCCAGTGAAAGTACCTGACTGTTGATGCATTACCTTGGATGCTTTATGGCCTTATGACTGTAACTGTGTAACCAAATAAACCCCCTTTATAAAAGCCGATCCATCTCTGGTATTTTGCATCCCGGCAGCATCAGCAAACTGGAACAGTGTCCATCACACTTTTGCCTGAGGCACTGCCTCAGTGCTGACCTTCAACCTTGTTAATAAGCAGCTCTCCAGTCTTGGGATGTAAAATCCCCCAGAGCCAGAGCCCAAATCTGCGTCTGTGGCCACCACCCACAGCACCCACACACTGCACCCCAAACTTGAGGCTAACAAACCATCCCCACTGCCATTGGACCCCCAGTCCTTTCACCTTTCACACACATTTGCTTTAAACCAACCAATCCTTGGTCTCCCATGGGAAACCTCTCAATCCCCACCCAGGACTGCAATAAAGGCAGAAGTCCTCGGGTCCCCACGCTCTGCCCGGGCCCCCCAACACCTGCTAGTTGAGCTCCCCCAAGCCGATGGCATTTCCCATTGACCCCTTGTGGCTCCCCTTCCCCACTGGGATAGGAACAAACTCTTTCCTCATGCCCGTGGCCTTGACTTCCCATCTGCTTGCACCTGACTTCCACCTGGACCCAATTTAAAAATCTAACTTAGCTCATTTGAAGTAGCCTGGCCACTAAGGGGTGCTGTAGAGCCAGCTAGTGCAGCCTCACTGAGCCATATGCAAAGTGAATTAGAGAAAGCAGCAAGCAGAGTTCAGCCCTGGGAATTCAAGCTGGGAGGGACACCCTGAAGGAGAGCTGGAGCCACCACGGGACCCCGAAGCTTCACGGCTCCAGCTCCCCTGAGGCCGTGCTGCTCTTTAGGTCTCGTGAAGATCCCTCAAGATCCCACCACTCGACTCTGGGTGCAGAGGGATTCCCTGGGGACTAGAAAGCAGGAGGCAGGGAGCACTTCCCTGCTGGCTGGCTGGCTCCCAAGCAGAGTGGCTCAGGCCTTCTCCCCCCTTCTGGGTGTTTTTCTCTTTCTTCAGTTTAGATTGTAAGTACACCAAGGGCAAGGAGTGAACTTGGTTGCACTGTCTGTCTCTGAATTTGCCAAGCAAAGAACATGAGATGCCCAGAAGCCAAGGAAAATGCTTGTGGAAAGGTGGAAGGAAGGAAGGAAGGGAGGGAGGGAGGAAAGGATGGAAGGAGGGATGGAAAGAGGGAGGTGTAAGAAAGGGTTAAGTTTAGCTTTCATATAAAGGCAACATGGAATAGGGAAAATGGAGACTCAGCGGCAGAACGTGCTTAAACTGGCCCCATGGTAAAGGGAAGGAGAGAGAAATGCCATAATGTAAGCCTAGAACCAGGGCCAGCTCCTTATATGGGAAAAATAACCAGGGCTACTGGAATGTAAAGGGATGTGGGGTATAAGCAAAGGCGGGAACTCTCAGGGAGAAATTTAAACCAGTTAACTCTCTCTGATAGGCTGTACAATTTAAAATCCCAAAGGCGGACTAGTTAGCTCTCTCTGATAGGCTGTAACCTCTGGAGGACGCAGCCAAGGGGGAAACAGGGGCGGGACCTGGGTATTAGATACAACTACTGCTGTGTTCTTTTGTGCGGCCGGCCTGCCACATTTCTAGCTGTGCCTCCGTTCTTGCAAAATCGTGAATAAATTCTTTTCTCCTCCACAATCGTGTAAACCTTATTCTCTTTTAGGTATAGCATTCTTTTCAACAGGAGGGAAGGAAGGAGGGAAGGGAGGGAGGGAAGGAGGGATAGCTGGATAAGTAGAAAATACGCAATATAATTCTCTACCTGGAAAATGCTTAGTCTTCAATAGCCAATAGGAGAAAAAACTGCTTATTAAAATCACTTCATTCAAGCAGCCTGGAGTTATTCAGACCATGAAAAGTCCTTATTAACATAAGTTGCTGTTGTTCTAATCTCAACAACAAAAAAACTTGCTCTCTGCTCCCAGGAACTTTCCCAGCATTGCCCACAGGAGGAAACCACCATATGGCCAGATAAAGAACTGGCTTTTTGATAAACAAACCTGAATAAGGGGGGTACTTCAGGACTTCGAGATAACAAGGAGATGCGGACAGAACAGCTTTCTCTCTTCTTTTTTTTTTTTTTTTTTTTC
>PVKY010000041.1:0-40003 GCA_004027775.1 Bradypus variegatus | reverse complement strand
ATGCAGGATCAGGAGAGCCTGACTACCTGGAACCGTGTTTTCTACTGGTAACAGAAGGAGGGAAGGAAGGGAGCAGGGAGGGAAGGAGGGAGGGAAGGAAGAAAGGGAGGACAGAGATGGACAGAGGCAGAGAGGGAAAGAGACCGAGAGGTGAGAGTCAGAAAGGCTGAGAGCGCTGGGCGGGCAGGTGGCTCTGCCTCTGCACGTCCCAGCCCTGGCCTGGCTCAGTCCCCTCCTGGCCTGTCTCCAGGTCTCTTTCCCTCCAGAGCAGTCTCTCTCACTGCCCCTGTGTCTCACGCAGCTCCTTGGTGGCAGGGCCAGTGTCCCTCCAGCTCCCGGTTCCCCGGCCCTGGGCAGCAGGAAGCAACGGGGGTCTCCTGCGCCTCAGGCCAGGCCGTCCCCGTCCCCTCCCGCCCTCCCCGCTCTGGGCTCCGGGGACATCTCCCTGCCTGGCATCTCCTTTCCCCCACACCTGTCCTTCCCAGCTCTGGGTACTCAGGAGGTGGGAGCCCCTGAGCAGGCGAGACCTTGGCATCCCCTCCCAACCTGTAGATGGCAAACAGGAAGACAGGCAGGCGAGTGTCCTGGTTGGGTAAAAAGAGGGGCTGAGTGTCCCCAAGGGCTCCTGGCCGTCCCCTCCCTCCTCACGTGGAGGCCCAGGGTCGGGGCACACAGCCTCCCGGGCCTGAGTTGGGTTTGGAAGGTTCCCTGTGAGGGAAGGGCAGGAGCCGGGGCCTGGATTCAGTCTTGGCATCTTGAGCCACCTGACCTTGACCTTGACCTTGACCTGCCTTGTTGTCCGTAAGGTAGGGGTGAGAGAAGCTTCTCCCTCCCAGGGCTGCGTGAGGACAAAGCCACCAACATTTGACCACATTGGCTGCCCCCCCATATTCCAAGCAGGGCTGAGAACACCCCAGATTCACGGTCAGGTTTGGCTTGGGCCAAATGTGCCCCCCGCCCTGCGCCCTGACACCACCGTCTTAGTGCAAGTTAACAATGACCCCCCAGAAAAGGGACTGGCCCAGACCGCGTGGCCCAGTGGGGAGCCTGGAGAAGCCCCCAGCCTGGCTGAGGCCCCCGGAGGGGGTGTAGAGGGGGCGGGCGATGGCCAGGGGACCTGGGAAACACGTCCCTCAGCTCCGGGGACCACCAGTGTGTGCAGATAATTTGCTTTGGACTTTGTCCTGTCCACGTCTCCCCATCCACATGGAAATGTGTGTAGAGCAAACAGAAAGGCAATAAAGCAAGTTTCCTTGGGTGAAAAGAAAGGAGGAATGTTCTAGAACGATGTCTCTCTGCTTCATTGGTTGTCCCCTCCCTTGGCACCCACAAACCCTGGTCTCACTTCTGGGCCCTCGCCCGGCCATCATGCCCTGTGATTGGCATAGCCTGTTCCCTGCTTACCTCCTGTCAGCCTCCTCCATCTGGCAAGCTTGGAATTGCCGCTCTGGGGCCAGTGACCCCAGCTCAGCCTCGGCTCGGGGCCTGCTGTCCCTCCTCTAAGGCCCAGTGCTGCAACACGTTCGCCCTGTCCCATCCTCCACCCCCAAAATGCTAAATCAGTTGTGACATCCTCGATAAAATACCCAGTTGCCTTCGGGCTTCTCCCAAATTCCCACCATAACCACAACTCTGGGGAAGAGACAGGTGCCGAGGACAAAAACATGGGGCCACCCCTTTGAAATGCTCCAGTTGGTTCCCAGGCCTGGGAAGGAGGCCGTGACCCAGGCTGGGGAGCAGGGAGCGTGGGGCCCGGCCCTGTGGTTTGAGCCAGTAGCCAAGGGGGAGCTTGGGGCCGGTTCCTGGGCTGAGGGAGCAGCCCCTGGGGATGGGAACAGGAAAATCCGGTTACTGAAAATATCCCGCCCTTTCCCCCTGCACTCCTACAGTCAGGTTGATTCCTGGAATTGTGGTAACTGGGAACAGGACTGGGAGGGAAAAAGGAGGAAAGGGAGCTGGCTAGAGGTGCGTGGAGGGAGGGGGCTGCTGCCTGGGGGGCTTTGGCAATAGATCTGCTAAGAAGGGAGACAGATGGGGAGGTTGGGGAGGGCAGCGGCTGGTGTGCTGGGAGGCTGAGGGGTGAGTGCCCGGGCCATGAGGGGCAGGGGCAGGGATGGGCCCTCTGCGTCCTGAGACCCTGGGTGGGTGGGTGGGGGGCGGTTAGTACATCCCAGAAGGAATCAGGGACAACGGAGGCCATATCCAAGTCTTCATCTCCTGAATCCCTGAGCTGGATTCCCTCTGGGGTCTGTTCACAGCCCCCTGCTCTGTGTGTGTGTGTGTGTGTGTGTGTGTGTGTGTGAGAGAGAGCTGTGGGGCTGCAGTTGGGGGCTGTGTCTCACCTGGTGCAGGCCGCAGGAGCCGGGCAGTGAGCGGCAGGTGGCTCAGAGGTCAGCTCAGCATACTCTCAGGGTTGGTGTCTTCATCCAGGACAGAAAAATCTCGATGAAACTTCCTGCACCAATGACAAGCAAACCCCACCCCAGATCTGCCTGGGAGGCGTGGTGGCCGGACTGCGGCCCCTCCCACCTCCACAGGGCCTGCCAGGATGAAAGGCCTGGAATCAGGCCAGAAAGGCAGCCTGGAGGAAGGGGACAGAATCCAGTTCGGCCTGGCGCTTCCTGATTCGGAACCCCTCAGGGTCCTGAGTTGATTTATTTTGTCAAGTATCAGCTAGAAAGGAATGAAAGTGGACCCCTACCTCACAGCCTATACAAAAATTAACCCAAAGGGGATCAAAGACCTCAATATAAGGGTCAGTACCATAAAACTTCTGGAAGAAAATGTAGGGAAACATCTTCAAGGCCTGGTGATAGGAGGTAGTTTCTTAGATCTTACACCCAAAGCACAAGTAACAAAAGAAAAAATAGATAAATGGGGAACTCCTCAAGATTGAATACTTCTGTGCTTCAAAGGACTTTGTCAAAAGGGTGACAAGGCAGCCTACTCATTGGGAGAAGTTATTTGGGAACCACATAATAAAAAAGGATTTAATAGACAGTATACATATAAAAAAATCCTACAACTGAACAATAAAAAAACAAACAACCCAATTATAAAATGGGCAAAAGATGTGAATAGACATTTCTCCAAACAGGAAATACAGATTCCTAAAAAGCACATAAATGGATGCTCAGCTTCACTAGCTATAGGGAAATGCAAATCAGAACCACAATGAGATATAATCACAACCACAATGAAATACCATTTCATACCTACTAAGATGGCCACTATTAAACAAAAAGGAAGCTACAACTGTTGGAGAGGATATGATGAAATAGGAACACTCATTCAATGCTGGTGAGAATGTAAAATGGTACAGCTGCTGTGGAGGACAGTTTGACGGTTCCTCAGAAAACTAAATATTGAGTTGCCATATGACCTGGCAATTCTGCTACTTGGGATATACCCAGATGATCTGAAAGCAGGGACACGAACAAACATTTGCTCATGACGTTCACAGAGGCATTATTCACAATTGCCAAAAGAAAATAATAATCTGTGATGGTTAGGTTCATGTGTCAGCTTGGCCAGGTGATGGTACCCAGGTGTGTGGTCAAGCAAGCACTGGCCTAACCATTACTGCAAGGACATTTGTGGCTGGTTAATAAAGCAGAAGGCTGGTTTATTAAATCATCAGTCAATTGATTGCATCTTGACTGATTACATCAACGAAGGGCCTATCTTCCTCAATGAGAAAATTCAATCTGCTGGATTTAATTCAAGCAGTTGAAGACATTCAAGGGAGAAAGAGAGAGGACCTTCACTTCTTCAGCCAGCAGGCATCTCCTGAGGAATTCACTGAACACCTTCATCAGAGTTGTCAGTTCGCTACCTGCCCTACAGAATTTGAGCTCATGCATCCCCACAGTTGCGTGAGACACTTTTATAAAATCTTATGTTTACAGATGTCTCTTGTTGGTTCCCTAGAGAACTCTAATATAATACACAATCCAAGTGTCCTTCAATCAATGAATGGATAAACAAAATGAGGTCTATACCTACTATGGAATATTACTCAGCAAAAGAAGGAATGAAGTCCTGAAGCACGTGACAATGTGGATTAACTTGAGGACATAATGCTGAGTGAAATATCAGACAAAGGACAAATGTCAGACAAAAGGACAAATATTGTATGATTTCACTAATATGAACTAAGTAGAGTATGTAAACTCATAGCCATACAACTTAGAACATAGGTTATCTAGAGATAAACTGAGGCTAGAGAATGGGGAGCTGTTGCCTAATATGTACAGAATTTTTAACAATGTTGAACTTAAATGTTTGGAAATGGAGAGTGGTAAAGGTAGCTCATTATTGGGATTATAAGTAGTAGTGCTTAACTGTAGGTGAATTTGGTTGAAAGAGGCTGTTTAGAGTCATGTATGTCACCAGAAGGGAAACTGGAGGTTAAAATATGGGATTGTACAACACAGTGAACTTTGAGCTGGACAATGTTTAAGATGAACACTACAAATGTAAATCAGTTCTTTCATGAATTAGTACAAATGCATGACACTTGTTTAAAGAGTTAATAATAGAGTGGCATATGGGAGAAAAAGTACCTATTGCAAGCTACAAGCTAGTTAACAGTAACATCTTAATATACTTTCATCAATAGTAACAAGTGAACCATACCAATACTAGGGGTCAATAATGGGGGGGAGGAATTAGGGATTATGAGGTGTTTTGGGTTTTCTTTTTTGTGTCTATCTGTTATTTTTCCTTTTGGAGCAATGAAAATGGTCTAAAATTGACTGTGATGATTGCACCACTAGGTGATGCTACTGGGAGACACTGATTGTATCCTTTGAATGGATTACATGGTGTGTGATATATCTCAATAAAATTTGCAGTTGAATAAAACACAAAACCACAGTTAGTGCCAACCCTGGGCCAGCTCTTTGTCCACCCACATAATCGAACCTTCCCAGCCACCTTGTGAGGGAGACTCTCCTAGTCACCTTCCATCATGCAGAAGGGGAAAATGAGGCACGGGCAGGTGAAGTCACCTGCCCAAGGTCACACACAGCTAGAAAATCGTAGGAGCTGGGATTTGGAACCAGGTGGGCTGTAGAGTCAGAAATCAGATTACAGGGTACCAGGGACTGGGGTGGGGGTGGGGAAAGGGGACTTCATGCTTAAGGGGTAGAGAGTTTCTGTTTGGGGTGAGGGAAAAGTTTTGGCACTGGGTTGTGGCGATGGTCGCACAATGCTGGGAAAGTAACTAGCACACCACACTGTACACTTGAAAGTGGTTAAAACGGGAAACTTTATGTGGTATCTATGTTACCACAGTAAACAGAATTAAAACAAAAAAAGATAAAGAAGGACAAGCAGCACATATGAACCTCTGCGTCAGGACGTTTGTCGCACCACCTTGGAATCTCCCTAATGCAAAAATACAAATAAAGAACTTGAATCTGATGCAGCCTCTGGCCATAATCACCATTTTTATTTATTTATTTATTTATTTATTTATTTATTTATTTATTTATTTATTTCAAAGAAGGATAAAGTTGCCGGTGAAACGATACCACAAGGAAGCAAGGAGCCAAAAACAGAACTGGGACAATCTATGGAACAAAAGGCCCAGTGTCTCCAGTGATTCAATGGTGTGGAAAAAAGACCCTGGCGGGGAGGGGGTGGGGGGTAGAAGTAAGAGATCTGTCCCAGGCAGGGCGTGGACATTCTTTGGATCCTAGTTCGAGATACCACTTGTGAAGAGGCGGGTTTTATACGATATTCAGGGATAATTGTGAATATTTTAACGGTGTGGTGATGATTATAGACCAAATAAACATATATAATATTCTTATCCCTTGGAGGTGCACACTGAAATGTTTACAGGTTGAATGAGGAGAGGAGGTGTGAGAACCAGTGAAACAAGATTGGCAAAATGTTGAAAACCGAGTGGGGGATATTTGGGGCTTCATTGCCTTGTTTTGTCTTATTCTGTCTACTTGAGTGTTATGTTGAAACTTCCATAATAAAAATTTTCTAAAATTTATCAAGGCTCTTTATTGGGGGGATCAGGGGACAGGTGGGGGGCGGCCTAGCCCCTGTCCCCATCCCATAAGGCTTCCAGTCTGATGGCAGAGGCTGCAGGTAACGTCGATGATGGAAGAAGAAGCAACAGAATCTCAGGATAACGACTTTACGTTCGGCTGCTCGGGTCCTCCCAGGAAGGCTGGGAAGAACCCAGATGGTCCTTTATTTTACTCTGGCTGATTTCCTGACAGACGCAGAGTTCATGGATGGGGGGGGGGGCGTGGGGAGGCTCCAGACTTTTGCCTTCAGCTCTGCAACATCCACTTATCTTTCTGTATGGCCTCAAGGGAGCCCCCAAAAGCTTTGGCCTGTCCCTGCTACCTCCTGGACCTGACTCCCCACCCTTAGATTCTTCCCTGATTCCACACCGGCCCGTGCAACCTCCATCACTGCCCATGTCACTGTGAAACAACTGCCTGTGTCTCCCATGGATCTGACCCCATCCTCCCCTCCTCCACCACCTTCCATGACTCCCATCTTCCCTGGGAGAGTCCTCGCCAGGCACTCCCAGCCTCCCCCAACTGGCCCAGCCTGGTCTCCATCCCTCCCAGGCAGGAACCTTCCCCCACAATCTGCAGTGAACCCCACATCCCAGAACATTTTATCTGGAGGGATTTGGCCTGAAGCCCGCTAAGGTGGGACCCAGAGTCTGGCCTCATCGGCCCCACCCTCTCTGGGCCGAGGTGGTGGACCCCCAGAGGCAGCCGGGCCTCTGCTCCCCAAGTTCAGGCCTGGCTCCTGGGAGCCTCAATGGAAGCTCCTTGAGTGAATGGGCATCATCACCCGTCCTCACTTCTCCCCAAACCCTGGCACCCTCAAAATCTTGCCCCAACTTCATCTTTGCTCTCCCAAGATACCACCACTCTGGAGGCTAAGGAGAAGGCCCCAGGACATGCAGAGAAGGTGACGCAGAAGCAGCTTGTAACCCAAGTCACTCACTTCCAAACCCCTTTGCTCCCCTGGCCTCCTGCGTTTTGGGGTTTGAGGCTAATCTGATGTCCTGAGCCACCAAGAACCCCCACAATCTTCCTTTCCTGGTCCGTCCGCAGGACCCAGTTTTATATTTGCACTGTGCCTCTGTATTAGTCAGGGCTTACCACGTGGAACCAACAGGAAGTGTGAATGTGTGTGTACATATTCTACATACATACTAAGAGATTTATGGTAAGATCTTTGCTCCTGTAACTGTGGGAGCTGATAAGTCCAGACTCCATTGGGCAGGACAGAGGGTGGAAAATCCGGTAAAGGCGATATGGAAATCTGGAGTCTGAATTTCTTCAGGGAAGCCTGCGGGCTGTGACTTCAGGAAGGGGTGGAGGGTGTGGGTTGGGGGCAGAATTCCTTCTTCCTCCTGGAGCCCCCAGTTCTTGGCATTTAAGGTCATCGGCTGATGGAGGGTCCTCTCCTTTACTTGAATTCAACTGATTATTAATCCCATTTATAAACCCCATCTACGAAAGACCTCCATGGCTGCAGATAGGCCAGCGTTGGACCCAACAGCCAGACACCATCATCTAGCAAAGCTGACGCATAAAAGTAACTGTCACAGCCTGGCATAGCAGCAACAACAAAACAGCAATGGCATCTGTAGGGAATGCGGATCTCCAGGGGCAGGACCCCAAAGTTATCAACTGCTGTGGAGTAACAACCAGCATAGCTCATTGACTCCTCCTCTCTCCAGGAGGTGCAGGATCCCCATTTCACAGATGAGGAAACTGAGGCCCAGGGGGTGAGGTCACTTGCCCAAAGCCACACAGCCAGTGAGCAGCAGAGCTGGGATTTGAACCCTGGCTCCAGAGTCTCTGTTCTTCAAAGCAACGCTCACTGCTTCTTTAGGGCTCGGAACCATCGCTGAGCATAATAAATGTTTGAGAGTGTGCACTGAGTGAAGACCTGGTACCCGGTGGTGCCCAATGCCCATGAAGACAGTACTCTCATCCCATTCTTCCCTTTACAGTTGGGGAAACCGAGGCGGAGAAGTCGCGCCCTTCCCAAGAGCCCGCCAGGGGTGGTGGAGATAGAATCGGAACCAAGATGGCCGCCCCGGAAACCCTGGCTCCCAACCACTGCGCCTGCTCCTTCGATGTGATTCCTCCTTAAGCCTGCAGGTGGCGTCGCCTGCCCATCCCATCCTAGCATTAGAGATGTGGGTGGCCTACGCAAGAGGGACCGTATGCATTTCCAATTACCACAAACTTGGCGGCTTAAAACAACGGAAATTTATTCTCTTGCAGGTCCAGAGGCCGGAAGTTCGAAATCAAGGCCACAGCGTTTGGGGGAGAATCCGATCCCAGCCTCTTCCCACTTCTGGTGGCCGCATCGCTCCGTCTCTCCTCCTCTTCCCCACTCTGTGTGTCTCAAACTCCCTCTCATAAGGATGCGTGTGGTTGCATTTAGGGGCCCAGCAGATAATGCAGGGCGAGCGCCTCCTCTCCAGGCCCTTAGCATAACCACATCTTTTGCTAAAGTTCCGGGGACTAGGAGGTGCCCATGTCTTGGGGGCTACCCCTCAAGGCCTGTGCTGGAGGAATTTGGTGGGTGTGGACCCATTGTCAATGGGATCTCTTCAACATATTACTTCGGTAAAGGTAAATCTGGATTCCTGGCAGCCTTTAGAAGCAGAGTGGAAGTCAGATGGAAGAGAGAAGCTGTGGGGAGCTGCCAGAGGTGGAAGTCCAGGGAACCTGGAAGAGAAAGGAGAAGATGCCGCGTGCATTGCCAAGTGACAGAAAAGCCAAGGACCAAAGATCTCCGGCAGCCAGCCCTGCAATGTCTTAGTCTTCTGTAAGAAAGCATTGCCTTGCTGACGCCTCGATTTTGGACTTCTCCTAGCCACAAAACTGTGGGCTACTAAATTCCCATTGTTGAAGCCAACCTATCTGGTTTGGTTTGCTACAGCTGCCAGAATGCAGTATACCAGAAATGGGTAGACTTTTACAATGGTGATTTATTAGTTCACAAATTTATAGTTCTAAGGTGGTGAAAATGTCCCAATTAAGGCATCAACAGGACAATACCTTCTCTGAAGAAAGGCTGATGGCATCTAGGGTTTCTCTGTCATGAGAAGACATGTGGCCGGAGTCTGCTGGGCCTTCTCTCCTGGGTTTAGCTTCTGGTTTCAGTGGCTTTCTCCAAAATGTCTCTGGGCTTCCATCTTACCTTCTCTCAGCTCTCCCCAAAATGCCCCTGCCTTTTGTCCTCTAATAGAGGATTCCAGCAAGGGGATTAAGACTCACTTTGAATGGGCTGGGTCACTTCTCCATGGAAACAACCTAATCAAAACATCCCACCCACAACTGTCTGCCCCAACAAGACTGGATTAAAAAAACATAAGATTTTCTGGGGTACATAATAGATTCAAACCAGCATACCATCGTATGGCATTCGTTTTAGCAGCCAAGATACTAAAACAAGGGCTAAGCACATGGATACTGGGGTTGCAGGCGCAGGTTCGACTCCCAGCTGTGCCACGTCTTAGCTGAGAGACGCAGGGCACAAGGCTGAACCTCCCCAGCCCGTGAAAGAGTGAGGTGCCTCCACCAAGGGCTGCGGGGCCATGTGGGAGAAGCCCCAGGCAGTGGGCCTGCAACTGAAACTGTGTAACCAACACTGATTGAAAGCATATCATATTCTGGAACCTTCCAAACAGCATGTGTAATGCACAACATACAGATGAGAACACTGAGTCACAGAGTTCAAATTGCTTACAGAAAATCACACAGTGGAAAGATGCAGAACAACGCGGAATTGCTAATGTGTGATGTGTGACGTGCAGACTCTGTGTATTAATATATTAATTAATTATTGTTAATTATAATATAACAATATATTAATGTTTATTGATATATTTAACCCACAGAGTAACCCTTCATGGTTGTTATTGTTATTATTTACTATTCTCTTTTGCAGAAGGGGTAACTGAGGTATGGGGTGGTGCAGTGACACTTCCCTCTAAGTTCCTTGAGAGCTGGAAGCATGTCTGTCTTGTTCACCACCATGTCCCCACTGCCTAAGACATTTCCTGGTGGAGAGTAGAAGCCGGTGCTTCATACATGTTTGTTGAATGAATTAATGGAGGGATTTCCCATGTTCTGGACCATGTCCCTGAAATGTAGGTGAAGATAGAAACTCCACACCAGCCTCCGAGGACAAACAGCAAAAGCCTCCCCCACCCCCATCCCGCAGTCTTGTCGTTAGTGTGGCAGATGCTGGGATCGTAGTTTGCCACCCGAATCCACACACTGGATTTGCTTCACAACAGGAATGTATTGGCTCAGGGTTTTGAGGCTAGGAGAAGTCCCAAGCCATGATATCAGCAGGGCCATTTTCCCAGTGGTCTGTAGTGTTCGGGTGCTGGCTTGCTGACAACCCTTGGGGCTCCTTGGCTTGTGTCTCTGCTCCCACCACATGACGATGTCCTCTCCTTTCATCTGCTCTCCTGGTTTCCGCCAACTTCCAGCTTCTGGCTCCTTCCTGCAGCCTCCTCTGACTTCTGGCCTCCAGTAATGTGGCTTAAGACCCACCCTCATTCCTCCCTCAGCTGGGTCACACCTCAACTACAAACAACCTATCCTAGAGCTCCTTTTTACAATGGTTCACACTCACGGGAACGTGGCTTAAGATTACAAATGTGTCTAAATTGGGGTACCTGATTCAATCTCCCACAGCTGATGAGGGGATGGGAGGGGCAAGGAAGCCAGAGTATCTTGGCAAATACACTGTGATATTGAGATCTCTGAAATATATTTGCACATTTGGCTTCTTTGACCCAACCTTGTCATGGGATCTGATCTCTTCTCTAGATGTGTTTTGGACTTCCTGATACGTCCCCATATAATACATTCTTACAGGATCCCCCAAAAGCCATTGCTGTGCTCACCAGGGTAGTTAATGAATTATTATCTCTCTTTGGCTGTCTGTGTCCTCCAAAAGGGAGGGACGTGGTGGGATGCACTCACTGGCTGGTGTGTAACGTGTAACTGGGGTGCCACAAATATTGGCTGAGAGAATAAGCCACGCTGGTCTCTGAGTTCCCAGTTGTAAACCATCTGGGACCAGAGGAAGCTGGGGCCAAAGAGGTGGGACACATTGTCATGGAGATATGCCAGCTACAAGCCAATACAGAGCTTTTGGGTAAATAGGAAAAGGGCTGGTCAGACTAGAAAAATCTAAGCCTCATGCACTTTGAACACATGTATACAAGTGTGCATTGACAGCGTGGGTTTCTGTGAGGGTGTACCTCCTGAGGACACCCGACCTGGAAAGCAGACCATAGGCTCTATGTAAGCCCCCATTCGCCATCTCAGCTAGCTGCCTTTGTGCATGCAGTGAACAACCTATGCAACAGTCTGGAGCATCCCTACTGCCTTTCCTGCAGCCATTTCCTCCTTCTTTCTTGGTGACAATCTTTCTGCAAGTGCCACATCCTTCAGAGGAGGCTGATCAACAACCAGCTGCAGGGGGAGAAGATCTCTTAGTCTGAGGCTGAGCAGATCCCAGGGCCCTCATCACCTTGCTGCATGAGTGGTCACATGGGCACATGGTCATGTGACTTGTCATGTGTGTACGTGACACCTTCCTCGCTAATGACATGTGACCAGATATGAGCCCCAAACCTGTTTTGCATATTAAGCATGGGGTTGGGGGGGTTGGGCAGGGGCTCTATGTATGGATGTGATGGGGTGGGGGGCAAGGCCATAGGGAAGGAGGGGTGGTAAAAGGCTGCAGACTACCCCCACCAGCCTCCCTCCACGGACTCTGCCTTGGTCGGCAAATACTTGACCAGTGTAAACTAAAGGTCCATTTCAAACCTTCTTCCAGCCTGTTGGGCAGCTGCAGGTGAAGTCCTTGCTATGAGCTTCAGTCGCCTCCCCCATCGAGGTTCCCCATGGCCTATCCATCCTGAGCCTATCCCCTGGCAGGAAAAGGAAGCATGGGGAAGTTTTGCAACTTTATTATGGAATTTTCAATAGGCACCCAAGCTGACAGAAAAGCTCATGAAGTTCCCATGTACCCATCTCTCAGTTTTTAACATTTTGCCAATCTTGTTTCATCTTTACCCCATTCCTGGCTTCCTCATTTAATCTGTACACCTTTGCACCTCTGAAAAGAATATTTTTATATTCATATTAAATTTATAATAATCACTCTGCTATTTCTTCACCTAAAAATTGACAGTAATCCCTGACTATCATTGTTTCGGTTTGCTAAAGCTGCCAGAATGCAATATAACAGAAATGGGCTGGCTTTTGCAGTGGAGATTTATTGGTTTACAAATGTACAGTTCTAAGGCCATGAAAATATCCAAATTAAGACATCAACAGGACGACACCATCTCTGAAGACACGCTGCTGGCATCTGAGGTTCCTCTGTCAGGTAGCAAGGCACATGGCTGACAGCTGCTGGTCCTTCGCTCCTGGGTCCCATTGCTTTCAGCTCCTGGTTTCAGTGGTTGTCTCAGCTCCTCCAGAGTCTTTCCCCTAAGCTTTTCTGGGTGTTCCTCTCTCTGAGCTCTTTCACTTTTTTCTGTTTATTCTCTCATAAAGGACCCCAGTAAAGGATTAAGACCCACTTTGAACTGGCTGGGTCACATCTCAACTGAAACAACCTATCAAAAGTTCCCACCCACAGGAATGGATTTAAAGAATATGGCCATTTCTGGATTACATAACAGCTTCAAATTAGCACAAGCATATAATACCCAGACAATAAATGATAATTTCTCTGATCATCTTAACAATATCTTTTTGCAATTTTTAAACCACCTCCCACACCCAGCATGTAAAAGTGGGAATCCACTGGTCCTCCACCTAGAGTTTACAAATAACAGCTCCCTTTGCTTTGTATGTGATAATAGCCAACTTTCACTCCTATGAATATATGCCAGGCACATTTTTCTTTAATAACCACTTTATTGAGCTATAATTCACATACTATATAATTCACTCATTTACATGTACAGTTCAGTGCTTTTATTGTATCCACAGCTGTACAACAATCACACAATCCATTTTAGAACATTTTCATGGCCTCCACCCATTAGCAGTCACTCCCCATTCTCCCTGCCGCCACCCCAGCTCCTGGAAATCACTGACTGTTCCAGTTTGCTAATGCTGCCATTATGAAAAATACCAGAAATAGATTGGCTTTTATTAAGGGATTTATTAGGTTATAAACTCACGGTTCTAAGGCCATAGAAGAGTACAAACTAAGGTGTCAACAAGAGGATACCCTCACTGAAGGACAGCCAGTGGCATCCAGGACACCTCTGTCAGCTGGGAAGGCACGTAGCTGGCATCTGCTGGTCCTTTGCTCCTGGGTTGTGTTTCAAAATGGTTTCCTCCAAAATGTCTCAGGGCTTCTGTCTTTGCTCCTGTCAGTTCCCATGCATCCTTGCTTCTTTCTCCCAGGGCATTTTTCTCTAAGCATCTGGGGGGCCCTCTCTTAGCTTCTCCAGGGCAAATTCTGGGCTTCATCTCTTAGCTTAGCATCTCCAAACATCCTTCTGTCTGCATCCCCAAGTGTCTCCAAGCATCAGCGTCTGTGTCGGCTCTGTGCTTCTCTTAGGTACTCCAGTGAACTAATCAAAACCCATCCTAAATGAGTGGGTTCCACATCCCCATGGAAATAATTTAATCAGCGTTCTCACCCACAGTTGGGTGACTCACATCTCCATGGAAACATTCAATCAAAAGGTCCCACCCTAATCAAGACTACTAAGTCTGGCCCCATAAGATTGCATTAAAGAACATGGCTTTTCTGGGGGACACAACACACCCAAATAACACACAGAGCTACTTTCTGCCTCTATGGATTTGCTTATTCTGGAAGTTGCATATAAATGGCATCACACAATATATGGTCTTTTGGTCAGGCCCTGTTTTACTTTCTGAGACGCTGTCTTAGTTGGCCCAGGCTTCTATGACAAATACCACATGCTGTGTTGGCTTGAACAACAGGGATTTATTGTCTCATGATTTTGGAGGCTGGAACTCCAACACCAAGGGGTGGCTTTCTCCTGGAGTCTGTGGCATTCTGGAAATCCTCCAACATCCGGTTCTCTCTCTTTCCTGGCACCTGTTTTATGCTGACTTCTGGCTTATATTTCCATGTCTGATTTCCTTTGCTTGTGAGGACCCCAGGCATGGGGGTTAAGGCCCGTTGAAGTTGATCTGGCCTCCTCAAGAAGGATCTCGGAAGATCTGATTCACAAATGAGCCTACCCCTCAACTCATGAGAACGTCTTTGAAGTCCTATTTACGAATGGGCTCACTCCCACAGAGTGGGGTTAGACCCGGAACATGGCTTTGTGGGGGTCACAAAATTAAACCTGCACAGCAAAGGGACAGGTGGCTGGCACCTGGAGCTCAGGCTCTTACCTGCTGTGTGTTGTGCCCTCTCGGAGTCACCGCGAGGGGCACATTGTCCTGCTGGCTTAGTGACTGGAGGGCTTTCCTTTCATCAGCAGTGAGGATGGGCTCAGACACTTCAGGTGGGAATCCTGGTGAGGACATCCCAAATCTCAGGAGCTTCAGCTAGGCACTGATGTGAGACGTGTTTGGCCCACCCTGTCCCAGCTCCTTTTATCTAAGTGGCAGGGAGCAAGGGGTGGGGATGGTGGTACCACCCAGTAGTCCACTTCAGGGTGGGTTCAACCCCTGGGAACAGCTCAAGGGGCACAACCCCCCCCCCCAAGGGATTGGTTCAGCTGGGGTTCAGGCATCTGTGGATGCTCCTGTGATTCTTCTGGAAAGATAATGCTCCAAAATTCTTAATGGGATCTGGGGCAAGGCACTGCTGTGCCAACTTTTAACAGCTGTAATTAGGCTTGAGGGACCACATCTGCAAAGCTTCTGGAAGCTTCCCCATGTTCAGTCAGTCCACAGGCTGCTTTCCTGGCCCCGTTGTTCTCCTTTTATGGACCTCAGTTCAATATCCTGATTAGGGACCAGGCCCTGTACCAAGGCAACTGGAATCCATTGGTTTCTAACTTGCAGGTGTGCTAAGCTGTGAGCATCTCTACTCAGTGGTTGTTCGGTCCAGTCGATTAATATGTGGGAAGTATCTACTATGTGGTCAGTGCTGTCTGAGGCACTGTGGGCTTCAAGATCTTGATCTTCAGGGACCTTGAAAAGTTCCTTCTTGCTTCCTTTTGTTCCCTCTGGTGGGGGGGGGTGTCTGCAAGGGGCCTGCCAACTTCTGCTTTGGCACCAGCAAGCCCAGTGGGAGCTCAGAAAGCACCTGTTAAGGAATCAGTGCAATTAGTTGCTGGGGGCTTGCCAATTTTTGCTTTGGAGCTTGTGAAAGAAAAACTCCTTCCCTCCTCAAAGCAAGGCACTTTGAACACAGAGAACAGAGCTGGGTTCCCCTGGACTCTAAACAGAACTCAATCCAGGAAATCCTGCCGTGTTGCCATTACCAATACGAACTTTCAGGTGTGCTCTTGGGCACATCAGGAATAACCCAAGATGCTCTTACAATTGGATGTGCCAGAGATGGAGAAGCCCTCTCCCAGGAACTGGGAGCCAAGACCAGGTAAGTTCTGATTATACAGCTGCCCACCCCTGGGGACAGAGCTGTGAGAGATGACCAGATTTCCTCTTTGTCTCCCAAGTCAAGTTTTGTAAGAAATATCCCATCTCCATTTTCTGTTAATCAACTTGATGTTGATGAGAAAGAATCGTTGTCTTGCTAAGCTGGCAAGAAACTCGGCTCAGTTGACTTTGATGCCAGCATAAAATGTCAGTGCAGGAACTTATTTTGTATAATACTAAATCGCTGGTGGCCTTGGTCAGGTCCCAGCAGGAGACGGACGGCTGACACTGGGTAGTGTGAGGAGAGTTCAGTGGGGATGAGAGAGTTGAACAGCTCGTGGACCGAGGGACGGTGCAGCTCCCAGGGGGCAGCAACATGGCGGAGCTGTTATGAAGGACATTGGGGGTGGAGATGTCTCCTTCCTCCCTCCAATTTCTGGACTGTACTCCCCACTGACCCACCCCAACAGGGAGCCCACCATTGCCTTCAGGTCAACTTCCCAGGGCAGAGAAAGTTGAGGAGCAGAGCTGGAGGGGGCAAGAAGAAGGTACCAGCTCATGGGGCCTTTATTTAACCCTAAGGCGTGGTTGTCATTGACTTTGGCTTGGACCTCTCTCCAGAGGGATAATCGGAAAAGATCATGGTTAAGGTAGATCATCTTGCAGAAGAAGAGTTGGTCCAGAGAGGGCAGAAGCAAGGAGAAGGGAGTGGACCCATCAAATTGGAGGGGGAGGGCTGGGATTGGGTCAGACAGCCTTTAAGATGGCCTGCAAATACCCACACCACCTGGGATCCACACCCTTGTGTAGCATCCCCGTCGTTCCCCCTTCCCCCTATATTGAATCAGTGCTGTGTGATCAGTAGGATATGGCAGAAGTGACAGTGTGTGACTTTTGAAGACGCGTCCAAAGGGGCCCTACTGCTTCTGCCTTGGCCTCTTGGGTTGCTCTCTCTGGAGAAATCTAGCAGCCATAGCATGAGGACACCCAAGCAGCTCCATGGAGGCCCACGTGGCGAGGGGCTGAGGCCGCCCAGCCAACAGCCAGCGCTGAGTGCCAGCCAAGGAAGCTGATATTCCAGCCTCGGTCAAGCCTTCGAGTGATGGCAGCCTCACTGGAGACTGAGCCAGAACCACCCAGTTAAGCTGCTCTCAAATAAGAAGTCATTCCTAGCTCACAGACATGGTGAGAGATAATAAAATGATTGCTGTTATTTTAAGTTACTAAGTATTTTCATTTCCTGGCTGTTAAAACAAATACAGGCACTGGGTGTCTTAAACAATGGGAATTTATTGGCGCACGGTTTTGGAGCCAGAAGTCCACTATCAAGGCTTCAGAGTGATGTTTTCTCCCCAAAGACTGTGGCACTCTGAGGCTGGCTGCCGGGGATCTTCAGTCCTTGGGTTTTCTGTCATGTGGCAATGCTCATGGCAGCCTCTCCTGGCTTCTCTCAGTTCTGTTGTCTTCCAGCTTCTTCCTGTGGCTTTCTCTCTGTGCGCCTAAATTTCCTTCTGCTTAGAACTCCAGTAATAAGATTAAGACCCATCCTGACTGAATTAGGCCACACCTTAACTTAATCTCATCAAAAGTTCCTACTTACAGTGGGTTCACACCCAAAGGAATGGATTAAGAATGAACAAGCTTTTCTGGAATTCTGGAATTCATAGCTCCAAGCCACCATACTAAGTTTGTGGGTAATTTGTGGGTAATTTGTTACATAGCAATAATAGCTAACACAGAGCCTCTCTCCCCTTCTCCCCTCCTGCTTTCTTTAACATCTTCCAACCCTCAACCCCACACTAAGATGACTCTGTCAAAAACAGCGAAGTAGCTTGAGGCCCCAAATGGTTTTGAGAAGATACAATATTATTAAAATATGAAAAAAGGTATTCAAGCTCAGAAGTAAGCCCAAGAAATGGAGATCAAAAGAAAGAAGACACTAGGAGAGAGTTTACAACAAGAGAAGAGATTGGGTCAAAATGTTTCCTGAATCGGTGCACCTGTGTTCGACGGAAATTTTAAATGATTGTCAATGATTCCACGTTAAGATTTTTTTAATATTCAAAAAGGAGCATGAGTGTTATAGCTCTTTTAGAATTTGTCTAGCAGGTTTTCTGGCTTTAGCTGGAGAACCCTTAAAAAAAAAAAAGGAGCATGACATCAATAAAAATACTGGTACTTCCACACGTTCAAATACACAGAACATGGGAAAACAAGCAAGCTGAAACAATCATTTCAACTTTCGCCCACACTGGGACTTCTCAGAGCGGCACTAGGTTTGGGGGGCTTGGACAGAGTGGGAGTCCACCCAGGTCACTGCTGAGATGGCTGTGGCCTGGGTCCCCGTGGCCTCTGGGGTCAGAAGGCTTCCAAGACATGGAGACATGTGTCCAGCAGCCTTGGCTGCACTGCTGCAGGTGGGGCCTGGTGCCGAGGCCTGCACCCCGCCCTCACTTGGAGAGTTCCCACCCCCGGGGTGCTGCTGGGACCCAAGGCTCTCCCCCCGCCAGCAGAATCACCCTCCCCACCAACGGGATATCCTTGACATCTTCATCCTTTCCCGCCAAAATTCTGCTTTCCCTCACATTCCTCCATGACGAAGCTCTTTAAAACACAAAGCCTGGGTTCTTAGCTGCCAACCAACCAGCCAACCAACAAAACTAGTTCCTTTTTACTTGAGGGCAGTAAGGACTTTATGGGCAAACCTTCCCAGCGGGTAAGTGCAAAATACGTTTATTCTATCCTGCAGGGGTGGTAAAGAAGGCGAGGGGAAACTGTGCCTCGGCACTAAGGCATCCAAATGTAAGTGGCCACCACACCACGTTAAGGCCGATGCTCATCACACCTGGAAAGGCACGTGCTGTGTCCCCCGAGGAGGGCTGGGGTGGCAGCTGCAGCACGGCCACGTCTCAGACAGCAAACCTGAGGGGCTGGTCATGGGGCCAAGCCAGGAAGCAGCACAACCGGGGTCCCAGCTCCGGGTCCCAGGGCCAGGCAGGGCCACATGCGGGCAGGAGGCTGTCGACTCAGGCCGGCCCCAGGTTGGCAGCGATGCCCACCCACTTGGGCAGGAAGGCTGCCTGGGGCCGGAAGACCTTGCGGAAGTGGGAGCCAGGCCGGGTGAAGTTGGCCAGGTAGACGGTGTCCCCGCCGGCCAGGTAGGCGGCCCAGAAGCCAAAGGTGCCAATGGTCATGACCATGTGGTTGCACTGAGTGAGCAGCGCCAGGTCCCGCACTGGTGAACCCTGGAGGCCACTGCCGGTGAAGGCCACGTCTCCATGGGAGGCGTCGATGTTCCAGCGACACCAGGCCATGTTGTCGCTGCTGACCACGAAGACCAGGGAGCGGTGGCGGGCCCGGAACCAGCCCAGGGCCTCTTGCAGGTACCCCCGGTCAGCCACCACGCCCCCCAACACCTGCAGCACGACGTGGACGTAGTCCCCCCAGCGGACATGGACCCCCACGAAGATGCCCGGCCGGCTCCCATTCACCCGGAGCTCCCGCAGGAAGGCCTGGGCCTCCTCCCGCACATGGTTGTGCAGGGTGAACTCCTGGAGGATCTCGGGGCACAGGTGGTGGTAGAAGGTCCAGGAGCAGGGGTAGCCTGTGAGGCGGACGTACTCACCTGGGATGTGGCAGTACTCTTCCTCCACCCAGTCGTTCAGGTGGTAGTTCCTCCAGAGGATCTGGCTGGCCGTGGTGCTGTGCAGGATGGGGAGGGTGATTCTGAAGATGGGCGCGAGCGTGCTGTGCATCCAGGCCAGGATGGAGGCCAGCCGCCCGTTCAGCTTGGCCAGCGCGTAAAGCGTGGCGTACTCGCCCATCTGGTTCCCCAGATGCCCTTGCACATTGACCGTCCACATGCCCCCACCGGGGAGGTGACCGGGGACCAGGACCACGTGGGCCGGAGAGGCCCAGGGGGACGGCAGCAGGGCCAGGTGCTGGTGGCATTGGAAGATGGCCGATGCCATGAAGATGATGAAGAGAAAGTAGATTCCAGCGAAGGGAGGGCACACGGCCCAGAATCGCCCGATGGCTGTGGGGAGGAGAGAGAGGGCATAAGTCAAGGGAGACGGCTGGGAGGATGTGAGTCTCCTTTGCTCACCCCTCGGGTCATTCATTCATTCATTCATTCACTCTAGCCAAGCATGTTGCATGAGCTGCATTGTGTAGGATCCCAGAGCACACAGGTTGCAGCCTTTCCGCCTGGGTGTGAATCGGGCTCCCCTTCCTGGTGCCCATTATACAGGGATAATTAGGATGAACCACTGGAAACTGCCCATTTTACCTATGCAGTCCTCCCACATGAATCAAAGGAGACAATATTGGTAGCATTCTTAGAACAATGCCTGGTAAACAGGAAGCAATTTGAAAGGGCTGCACAATGCATGCGGCACCGTATGAGGGGTAGGAAACAAGCAGTGAACAAAAGGAAAAAGAATCCTTGCCCCATGGAGCCGACAGTCTATTAAGGGGGTGCAGTGTGTGCAGTGGTGCCTCCTGAGAGCTTGGCAACTCTGATCCCCCTTTAAACGCCCTAAGCAGATTAGGCAGGCAGTGGACCCTACCCTACACCTCCATCTCTCCCTCCACAGGCCTCCTTAGATTTGGGGTTCTGCAGGCTTGTCTCAGCTCTCTCCCTTCCTGTTCCAGGGCTCCTCACTTTATCAGCCCGATTTGGGAAATCCGGAAACTCTTGGGCCCTCTTTGAATGCTGCGTGTGACCTCATGCACAGGAGTCAGCTGGGGGGGTGCGGTGTCACCCTCCACTGGGTGGACGGGCAAGGCCAGGCTTGCAGCTTTAGTTTCCAAAACAAATCAAATCTACCTCTGAAGCCTTCTTCTCTCTGAGCTGGTGAGAGTTTTGTCCCTGTCCATCGCTAGCTACCACGCACCCTGCCCAACTTGGGAGAGCATGGGCTTCAGCCGACCAGGGTGACCAGCGGGTTCTCAACGACTTATGAACAATGGGACCCGCATTTTCATTTTGCACTGGGACCCCAAACTCCTTAGCCCGTCCTGCCGCCCCGCTCTGCCTCTTCTGTGACACTCACGAGTGCCCTCTCCTGGCTGATCATCAGCTCAAATGGCTGCATCTCTCTTAACCCACCACCCCACGGAAACCAGCAAGGCCCGGGCTTGCATGGGGCCTGTGTGTGCCTGGCCTGCGCCCCAGCTCTCACTCTCCTGGTCCACAGCTCCTTCTGGCAATTCTCCTAAACGTTGGTGGTGAACCCCAACCCCAGCTGAACTCATTTGGGGGCAAACCCCGGCCCTGAACAGACCTGAAGCTTTTTGTGGATTTTACTTCTCTTGGTGTGAACACCCATGTGCTTTCATGCAGAAACAGCAGCATGTCTGGTGCTACTGAAATATAGAAGGTTCTGGAATGCATTCGACCCAAAGAGTTTCAGATAGAGACCATGGGCCTGTCTTGGCTCATTCAGTTCTCGTGTTGTCCCCCGTGAGGAAGGTACATTTTATCCCCTTTTAACACGTGATATAGGCACAGAGAGGTTAAGCAACATGCTCAAGGTCACACAGCTAGTAAAGAGGTGGAGCCTGGGTTTGAACCTGCACAGTGTGGCTCAGGAATCCGCTGGAGGAGAGCAGTGACCTCTTGGCACACAGGGGACACAGGCTCTCTGCTCAGTGGGCAGTGGGGTCTGGCAGCTCTGCCCCTGGGGGCCTCTGGGGCCCCGCTGTGCTGAGTCCCCACAGAGCTGTGCCCCAGCGAGGGTGAAGGTCCCCAACCTTTGAGGAACCTCCCCCCAAAAAAGCCTCCTTTCCAACTTGGGAACTGTTTCTTCTCTGCTCTTGCTGCTTCCACCCCCAACCCTCGGCCCCAGGCACCCTGGGGCTAAGCCCCTCAGACAGCTCCAGCTTTTAACAAAGGTGAAGAGGAAAGCGCCTCTCCGGGTAGCATCAACTCAAGAAACTTCTTCCTGTTTCCCAGGGCGGGAGGACAACACAGTGAGGCCTAAATGCTCTTCCTGAATTTTCTTGGGCAGGAACATCAGCCAAGGGGGTTGCCCCCGCCTCCTCAGCCCAAATGTCCCCTCCTGAGCGGGGCCTCCCAGGCCACCCGTCCCCAGCCTTCCCCCCTCTACTTTTGCCCCAAAGCACTTGTCACCCCCGATGGTGCCCAGCCTGTGCCTTTGTAACTTGCTCTCTCGGATGATGTCTCCCCCTCTAGGCTGCGAGCCCGCCAAGGGCAGGGCTGTGGTGTTTTGATCATAGGAACTCAACCGATATCGGCTGAACGAATCCGTGCGGCGGACACTGCAATCCATGACCCTGTCCCTCGGAGCTTTGCAAAGGTCTGTTGAACCCCACCCCGACCCCCAGGCCCCAAACGCCCCTCGGCCTGCTGTTCGCCCCGGGCACCTCCGCTGAGCTCTCTGAATCGCTCCTGGGCCCTGCCCCGACCCCACCGTAGCGGGGCCTCCTCCAGGGTGGCGCCCAGAACCAGACCCCTGAGTTCTTTCCTCGGCTGTGCTCCCCAGAAACCCTCTCCCCCGGGGCAGCTGACCCCCAAGTCCCTGTCAGACCGTCCTACGGGGTGCGGCAATAAACGCCGGGGACACTCACGCCTTCCCAGCAAATGTTGCGGCCCCTGTGCTGCCCGGTGGGAGGTAAACTGGAACTGTTACTTTTCTCTTCAAAACCATTAAACGACTCCGCTATGTGAAAGAGCTGACGGGAGACCGACCAGGCAGGAGGCCTGGGAGACCCCGGGGAGGCTGCCCTGGGCTGGTCCCGGCGCTCCCTGGGGTGAGCCCCTCTGCCTCCCTCCCCGTCTCAGACGCCGGCGGCAGCGGGGCGAGGGCTTTGGGTTTCTCGGCGGCTGGTCTGATCCTTCCAAGTGCAGATTGCAGATTTTCGGGGGCTTGAAAGCGGCTGACCTTAAGCTCATTTCCCGCACGGCTGACAGAAGGTTCCGGGGGAGAAGGGGCTGGGCCGGGGTCGCTGGGCGGAGGCCGAGCTGCCTTCGGAGGGGAGCCTGTCCCCCAGGGCAGGAGCGGGTCTTGGCCCCGCGGGGCGAGCGCTTCCCCGTCTGCGGCCACCACGTGGCAGGTGAGTGCGTGTGGAGGGGGGACCCCATCTCGCTGGCCTCCTACCTGCCGTGAACCTCCTAGGCCTCCCGGCCCGGGGCTGTCCGGGCTGTCCGTCTGTGGGCTCCATGCAACCGCCGAGAGGCCCCTCGGGGGTGACGGTACTCAGGTCCCCGGGGCGGCGAGGCTGGCAGGGGTCCCTGCAGGGAGAGCGGGCTGCGGTTGGTGAGGGGATTGGGGCAGGGGTGGGCGTGGGAGTAGGGGTGGCGTTGGAGTCTGCAGGCTCCGCGCTCCCGCCTAGAACCCCTACGGGCCTGGGGCTGAGAACAAACGCGCGCGCCACTCCAGAGCGCCCAGGGCGGCCGTGACGGGGAGGGACACGCGAGGAGCCACACGGGAGCTGCTTCCTGGGCACAGGTTTGGCTAGTGCCAGAGGCACAAAAGGCTGTGGACCAGGGGGGCACAAAGAGCTGGGAGAAAGGAAGCCTGGGTCCCAAGTGGACCCCACGCACCTGGGGGCAGGGTCCTGATGAAGGGTCTTGTGGGACCCCAGCTGGAGACTGCTCCTTAACATGGGGGAGGGGGATGTTGGGGAGGGGGACAGACCCCGGAAGGGCTAAGGGCTGGGGGAGCAGACATCTGGGTTCCCTAGTGGGAAGGAGCCTCCTGTGGACCCCCCCAGTCTGGCTCCCCAAGGTGTTTAGGGCCAGACAGAGGCTCCCCCAGCACTACCCAGGCAACAGGAGCGGAGGGAGATGGGAGTCTTCAACACGGCTGGCACTGAGGTTGCAAATGCCCGCCACAGGAGCACAAAATGGCGCCGGGGAGACAGGGCGCCTGCAGATGGCAGTGGGGACTCGAGGGAAATGAAACTAGGCTTGGGGAGATGTTGCTCCCAGCCCCCCTGGGTGCCTCCAGATTCAGAACCTGGGCGGTGGGGCCCAGAGACCCCTAATCTGGAGGGAAGGCCTCATCAGGCACTGCCGACCCCAGAAGGGGAAAGTTGGAGAGTTTCAGAGCCAAGTCCTTCCTAGCTCCTGCCATTCCAGGGGCCCAGACTTCCAGCCCCCTCAAGCACCCAGCCCTCTTGCCCTCCTGCTTTCCTGCCTCCCTCCCTTCCCTCATCACCCACCGTCCCCAACATCTGTCACCCCATCTGCTCTGGGGACACAAGGATGGGTGGAGAATGTCAGGGCTCTGGTTTGCAGGCCTGGAGTCTGGGATGGGAGGCTGGGACTGGGGTGATCAGAAGGTCCTTAGAAAGCCAATGCTGGGGTCCCCACCCCAAGGCCTCTGGCTCCCTGCCCCCCAAGGGTCCTGCTATCTGCCCCACCCCAGCCCCATCCCTTTCCTTAGTGCAATTCTCTGGGATTTGCACCCGGGTGGGAAAGGGTTAAGGGTGGAGGGCTGGGGTGGGTGGCAGGGAGGCTGCTCTGCGATAATCCCCCTGCGTGCCCAGGGTGTGGAGAACACGGTTAGGGCCCCTGTGGGAAGGGGCCTGGGCTCCATCCCCGTGGACCCCTCCCCTCCCCGCGCCTGTCGTCTCTCGCCCGGCTCTGCACCCGCCTGTCCCGCACCCAGGCTTGGGGCTGCCCACCCCCTCTGCCCCTGCAGGGGGCTCTTCCTTAGGCCTGTGTGCAGCGCTGCTCGCCTGTCAGTCTGTCTGTGCCTCTCTCCCTTCTATTTCTTTGTCTGTCTTTCTGAGTCACCCTTGTCACTGCATGCCCCCCGCCTCCCCCAGACCCTCCCTGGGTTTCCGCACCTGTTGGTCGCTGGCGGTCCCACTCGGCCCCCCTCACCCTCTCCCCAGGGCCCCCTGCCCCTCGACACTGACAGATAGCTCTGGGGTGTTAAGCTATGGATTAGTTCAGGCAAAATTCTTGATTTTGCTTGCGTTCTTTCCCCTTTGAGTTATGTAAACAGTAATGCTCCCCAGATGGAACTATTTTCCTTGCTTAGACAGCTGGGGAGGGGGCTCAGGCTGGGCTGGGGAGGAATATGCTGGGGCTCCAGAGAGCCTCGGGAGCAGGTGGGGGCTGCACGCCGGGTGCCCGCGGGGTGCGGCCTGAGTCCCCAGCCCAGCCACTTCTGCCCTCTCCAGGTGTCTGCGTCTGCGTGGACCATGCCCAAGACCTTTGCCCTCTTGCTCCTCCTGAGCCAGACTGTCGCGGACCCCTGCTATGACCCGGGGGGCCGCCCCCGCTTCTGCCTCCCACCAGTGACCCAGCTGGCCGGGGTGGCGGCCTCCTGCCCCCAGACCTGCACCCTGTCCCTGGGGGCGGTTCCCAGCCCCTGGGCCTCCTGCAATGGCAGCCTGGCCCTGGCCCTGGGCGGCCCCTTCCTGCTGACGTCCGTCAGCCTGCGCTTCTGCTCCCCGGGATCCCCAGCCCTGGTCCTGTCTGTGGCCTGGGCCGATGTGGGTCCCTGGCAGCCGCTGTGGAGAAGGCCCGCCTGGCCTGGGGCCTTGGGGGGCCCTGAGCGGTTGACCTTCCGTGCCCCACCGGGCCCTAGGGCCAGCATGGCGGCCAGCCACCTCCGTGTGGAGTTTGGGGGCCAGGCTGGGCCAGCAGCGGCCAGCGTGAGAGGACGGTGCCAGTGCCACGGCCACGCTGCCCGCTGCGCCGCTCGTGCCCAGCCCCCCCGCTGCCGCTGCCGCCACCACACCACCGGCCCGGGCTGCGAGAGCTGCCGCCCGTCCCACCGCGACTTGCCCTGGCGGCCAGCCACGCCCCAGCACCCCCACCCCTGCCTGCGTGAGTCCTAGTCCCCCCTCGTCCATCACTGGGCCCCACGACTCCCCAGGGGGGTCAGGGAGCTCCCCCTGCACCTCCCCACCACCGCTTGCTCCTTGCTTCTCCCCGCCCTGCTCTCGGCCGGGTCCCTCTTGTCCTGCACCTGGCGGCAGGTGGGTCCAGCCCAGAAACTGCCAGCTGCCCCCCTGCCCACTCAGGGGCTCCAGTGTCTACTCAACATCCCCTGATCACGACGACGACGATGATGATGTGACTGACATTTCCCCAGCACCCAGCCCAGGGCCTGCCTGCCAAATGCTGCAGGGGAGCCAGGCGGCTGGACAGCTCCCGACAACTCAAGGCAACCGCATGGGGAAATGTTTATTCGTTAAATACGTATTTATCCATCACCCACTACATGCCGGGTGGGGACGGCTCCAAGACCTTTTTTTATAGGAGCAGAGACTGAGGCTAAACCTGGGCAGTCGCTTGGCAGGACACAGAGATGGGCTGTGAGCTCGGGTGTCCTGGCTGGGGCCTGCCCAGCTCGTCCAGGGCTGTCACGCAGCGTTGGAGGGCAGGGGGTGGGAGCACAGCCACCCCTGGCAGGACGGCCTGGGCCAGATCCCACTCCTCTGCCCGCCCACTGGGCAGCCTTGGGGAAGCCCCTTAACCTCTGAGCCTCCCTCTTCTCCTCTGTAAAGAGGGGTCAGGGGCAGTGCTGCCTGTACAGGCTGTAATTAAATGAGCTGGTATCTCCACAGAGCCTCAGAACTCACCTGACAGGGCCCCAAGCATCTGCTCAGGTCTCTGCTCCCCAGGGGAGAAAGGCGGGGCCCCAAGTCTCGGGCCACCAAGGGGTCGTGCTGGGATTGGACTCGGGGCGCCAGGCAGCCCTCGATGCACCTCTGCTCCAAGCCGCTCCACCATTGGCTGCACAAACTGCTCCCTAGACCTTGCCTGCCCCCCTCCTCACCCCAACTCCACGGTGCTTCCAGAGTCCAGCCCCTCCCCTGCTCTCTCCAGCAGCCCTCCACCTCCCCTCACCGCCCCCCATCCCTCCAAAGACTGAAGGGGTCAGCTCCTCCATCTCTCCTCCAGCTTCATCCTGCAGCTCTGGGAGGGCACCTGAGTGTGCTACCAGGCCCTGGGAGGAGCGGCCTGACACAGACAGATGCACTCGAGTGCCCTGGCTCCCCACTCTCCACCTCCCTTGTTCCACACCTGCCCCTTGCCCACCTTGGTTTCCTCGTGTGGACGCACTTATAGGCCACCCCGTTCTCCCCAGCTCCCACTCCCCATCCTCCCGGCCCCCCTTAGGGATGGTGTGCTTTGCCCGGGGTCCACCCACATGTGTCAGATCTGACCTCCCATCATGGGGCTGGGCTACAGGGCAGGGGACACTCATGTGGCCTGTGGGTGGGGCAGGGTTCACCCTGGGCCTGGACAGGGCCTGGGAGTCAGGGAAACTGTCCCTCCGAGGGTCGCCATGTGCCCCCAGGCCGAGCTGGGTTCTGCCCTCTGAGGTCCCACCTATGTAAGAGACTGACAGGGTTGTGATGAAGAAGGGCAGGCAGGCTCGGGCGAGCTTCCGGGGCTGAGCTACACACATGACGGACATGCCTGAATTGGTCCTGGCTCGTTAGAGTTTTCCAGAGGGAAAGTGAGGGGAAGGGATTACCTCAGCAGGTCAGAAAGACCCCAAGGCCTGGCTCTATCTGCTAATAATCCGAATAGTATTGTCATCTCTGATGCCACAAAAACCCGGGGGACAGGGATCGAGATTCCCGTGGGACAGGGAGGAAACTGAGGCTCAGAGAGGGGGAGACGGCCATCTCGGCTCCCTCACCTTCCAACCACACCACTGGACTCTCAGGATCTGCCAGATCTTTCATACTATTTGGAGTCAAAAGTCCCCTTAAAACCAGGTCTCTCTAAAGAGCGGTCCATGAACTCCCACAAAGCACCTTGCTCTGGAATGCTTGCTGTACATGCAGATTCCTGGGCCCCACTCAGCAGAAGCCCTGGGGTTGGGCCCTGGAATCTGTGTGTTTGTGTGTTTTACGTTTCCCAAATAATTCTGACTAATAAAGTTTGAGAGCCTCTGTCTTAGAAAACCTGATCCACCTCCCCAGAAAAATGCACAGGCTGTGAGCTGGGAGAGAAGCACTAGCGTGTGGCTGCTGTGAGCACAGAACTGGAGATCAGAGGGCCTGGGTTCAAATCCTGGTGCCAGCTACCCCCCTGGCTGCGTTAACTTGGGCAGGTGACTTTACCTCTTTGTGCCTCAGTTTCCACATCTGTGACACAGAGGCAACAATAGTGCCAGCCTCACGGAGCTGTGGTCAGCGTTAGATTTGTAAGGCACTTAGCACCTGACACTGGCACACAGAAGCCCAGAGAGGGAAAGCACCTGCTGCGCCAGGCCCTGGGTACTGCAATGTGTCTACATTATCTCCTTTGATCCCCCTACTGAGCTGCAGAAAGGAGAAATTGCCTGCTCAAGTAAGAGATGTGGACCTGGGGTATCGGACTCCAGACGTGAGGCTATAGCCTCACCCTCGTCCTCTATACACCCCCAGTTTCATGTGGAAGTTCACGAGGTTCACGAGGCCCCTCGGGCTTACCCAGTTCTAGTCCACTGCACCCATTTTAAAGATGAGAATGAAGAAGTTCTGGGATCCACGTTTACCCAGAGACCCCCAGGCCATCTCTTTGCATCATCCCCTCAATTTATTTCCTTCCTAGGGCAGCAGGGAGAAAGTTGGGGACAGGGGGCATGGAAAGCCCAGCCCTGATGGTCCCCTCACTCATCTTGCTCCTAGCCTGCTCCTGCAACCAGCATGCACGACGCTGCCGCTTCAACGCTGAGCTGTTCAGGCTGTCGGGTGGCCACAGTGGAGGCGTCTGTGAGCGCTGCCGCCACCACACAGCCGGGCGGCACTGTCACTACTG
Organism: Bradypus variegatus; assembly: GCA_004027775.1. Classification (NCBI taxonomy): domain Eukaryota; kingdom Metazoa; phylum Chordata; class Mammalia; order Pilosa; family Bradypodidae; genus Bradypus; species Bradypus variegatus. The sequence continues at coordinate 11,677 of PVKY010000041.1, read as the reverse complement.
CCAGCCGGGGTTCTGGAGGGACCCCAGCCAGCCTCTCACCAGCCGCAAGGCCTGCCGGCGTAATTTGGGGCTGAAGCTGGGCTTGAGTGGGGTAGGAGAGAGGACTAGACTCCTGGATCTGAAGGAGAAATGGGTTGGGGGACTGTACTCTTGGTTCAAAGGGGGAGGAGTCTGGGAATGGGGATGGAGCCTCAGGGTCCCAGACACCACACACCCCTGCTCTTCTCCTCACACAGCCTGCCAGTGCCACCCTATTGGGGCGACAGGAGGGGCCTGCAACCAGACCAGCGGGCAGTGCTCCTGCAAGTTAGGGGTCACAGGCCTCAGGTGCAACCATTGTGCTCTTGGCTACCAGCAGAGCCGCTCCCCCAGGATGCCCTGCCAGCGTAAGTCCTGAGGGGTAGGGCCGCAAGTCCTGAGTGGGGGTAAATATGGTGGTGGCAGGTGGGAACTAGGGACTAGAGGCGGGTCTCCAGGTCCCTTGGGGAGGAGGGGACTGCAATTCCAGACTCAGTCTTGGGAGGAGGTGCTAAGGGTTAGACTCCTGGGTCAGAGGGCAGAGGTGGTTGGCCTGGACTCCTAGGTCCAGGAAAGGAGCTAGGGGCTGGACTCCATGTCCTGGGGGAGGAGAGCAAAGGTGCCTGAATTCCTGGGCCTTAAAGGAATCAGAACTTTGGATCTATAGATTCCTCAGGGAGTGGGTGGGAACTCAGGGGCTCAATTTCTCCTCTGGTCTTTTGCACAGGAATTCCAGAGGCTACAACCACCTTTGCTACAACCCCTGGTACATACAGCTCTGGTAAGACAGGCTGGGGTGAGGTTCCCGGGCAGCAAGAGGGATCAGGGATGGCCTAATTGGGCTTATAGGTAGAGACATTTAGAGGGGCAGCCCGTTGAGCCCGGCCCAAAGATTCGGGTACTGGGGGCAGAATTCTGTGGCCCAGGCCTCAGGAGCCCACTGCAGACAGCCTGACCCTCCCCAGACCCTCAGTGTCAAAACTTCTGCAAGACCTCGGACACCAGGGTGCACATGGGCCTTCGGAGGTACTGCCAGCAGGACTACGGTGAGTGCTGGGGAGCAAGAGGGCAGATGTCCTAATGCCTGCCTCCAAGCCACTCCCTTCTCCAGCCTTCAATTCCCTTATCTTAGATGGGAAGGGGGTGAGAGATTCCTGATCTAGGATCTGATGGGACAGAAGACAAATTGGAGGGGCTGGGGAGGCAGTGGGTGGAGGGGGTTGCTACCTTCCTGTATCTGCTGTTGCCCCATGTTCTTGGGCTTGTAGAGTCTCACTGACCATCTCCTACAGGCTTATATCTCTGAGAGAAGGGGGTGGCATCCTGGAGACAGAAAGAGAAAGGAGAACTGGTTGAATGGAAAGGACCCTTGCCTTATCCTGCCAATCTCAGCCCCTTTCTGCCTCCCTTCTGGGCCCAGACATTTGAGGCTCAGCTCCTCTCCCCTCTCCCCATGATTCAGGTGGGGGTGGGGGCACGGCTCCCGTAGACACCCACAAATCTAGGAGGCCACCTCCAGCTACTTTCCTCAATGGCCTAGGACTCCAGATCTCTCCTCTCTCACATCAGAATCTGGCCACTAATACCATCAGGCTTAGAGGGTGGAGCCCCCTTCCTATTCTCAAATCCCAGCAGGGACAATACCCCTCCTTCTCCAGGGCCCCACTCCTGACACCTTCTGACTGCACCCACTAAAGTCCCTAGACTTGCCTTCCCCCAACTCGCCACCTTTATTGTAATTCCGGGATCTAGCCACCAGAGCCTCCTCCCACCGCCCCCTGAGGTCCTTTCTGTTAAGCCTCCCCCTCCAGAGGACACCCAGCAGCACAGGCCCTTCCACTCGCAATCCCCAAGCCCCTCCTGACAGCCCATAATCCCCGCTTCCTTAAATCCCTCCCGGACTTTACAGGGGTCCCTCCAACAGGCCCCACCACTCACATCTCAGGGCCTGCTCCCTGAATTCACCACCTCAAAGACTCGAGGCCCTCCTCATGAGGCCTGAGCCTCCTCCACGGGACCGGGGGACCCACCGCCCGGGCTGACCCCCGAACTCCCATCCCACAGTCCTCCGCGCGCAGGTGCTGGCGTCCGACGAGGCAGGCCCGGAGTGGCAGCGGCTGGCAGTGCGGGTGCGGGCCGTGTACAAGCAGCGGGCGCGGCCCGTGCGCCGTGGTGGCCAGGACGCCTGGGTGCCCCGAGCAGATCTGACCTGCGGCTGCGTGCGCCTACGCCCCGGCGCCGACTACCTGCTGCTGGGCAGCGCGGCCGGCGACCCCGACCCCACGCGCCTGGTCCTCGACCGCCACAGCCTGGCGCTGCCCTGGAGGCCGCACTGGGCCCGGCCGCTGCGGCGGCTGCAGCAGGAGGAGGGCGTCGGGGGCTGCCGCGACTTGCAGCCTCCAACACCGGGTCCCCGCGCCCCAGCGGTCGAGCCCGGGGAAGCGGCCTGGGACCAGAACCAAAGCGCCGGGAGGCCACCCTGAGCCGAACCGGCCCCCTCGACGGCGCGTCGCCTGGAGGGCGACCAATCAGATGCCGCGGAGCTGCTGACGTCACCAGGCATGCGCCAGCGCTGCGCGGGCACGAGGGAAGTTTAACAAAAGGCGGCAAATGGGAAAATGCAAACAGAACGCTTGTTTCTGGCTGTCCCTCCTTTGGTCGTGCCTGGTGCAGCTGCTCTCCACAATAAAGTCTCAAATCTTAAGGGACGTCTGGGGATTCCTGATGGGTGCTGGGAGGGCCTAGAAGGGCGAAACGAAGAGGCCTCGCGTAAATCTAGAAAGTCAGAGGGTGGTCACCAATCCCCGACACAATAGGCCATCCAATGAAGGAGCGGGTAGCACGTCACTGGGTGCAAGTCAGACTTGTGTTGCCTGATGATTGGACAAAAGCCTGTGGGGAAGAGTGTGTCCAGAAAAAGTGGGAAATATGACAAAGGATGGGACAGCAGTAAAATCCCAGATTTAGGAACTTTCAGTTCACCATAGCTTCTAAGAAAGGGATAAAAGGATCTTGAGTGAATATCTGAAGAGGGTTCTGACTGTGATTTATCTGGTCTTGAAAGGCTGCCTAGACCCTGCTCTGAGAGAATAGCCAATTAGGAGCCACAGATTATTGTGATGTCACTTGGTGCTAAGCAGAGTTCTATTCCTATCCAACAGTTGGGGACCTACACGCTGGAGCTATGGGCCTAAAAATGCAGGAAGCACTTTGAAATGGAAGATTGTCCTGGGCTAGGACCTTTCTTGCCAACCTGACTTCTATTTCCTGCACCCACAACCAACCATACAATTCCAAATCTGGGCAGTCTTTGCACAAGAGTCACTGAGGGAATAATCGGAAGGAGTCTCAGAGGAAGGGATATGACTTCAGATCTATTTGGACCTGGAGAACAACCCCGTTCCTTCCCTGTGAGGACAGTGGGGCTCTCAGCCAATGGGGAGTTCAGAATGGGCCATGAGGTCATAGGGTACTAGGTTGAGAGGAAGTTCCCCTCCAGTAAAAGTTCCGGACATGCTCTTGGTGAGACAGAAAAAGGTGGGAAATAGCCTCCAGAAGGGTTTCCATTAGTCAGGTTAGGCTTAGCTCTGTTGGCTTCACACAACACACGTCCTATAAAGATCGGCAAGGAGCTGTTTTCCACATAGTCACTCAAGGACCAGGTCAATACCATCTTGTCACTGCACCAACTGCAACCCATGCCATCCTTGATCACTGTGGCAGGGAGAGAAAGCAAGCACTGAGTGGCCCCCCACATGCAGTTAAATGTTTCAGCACAGTAACAAGTGGATGGTCAGGACTTCTCACATGCTCCCACACCATTAGATGAAGGTGGGAAATTAGAGTCCTCTCAGGAGGGCAAAAAGAGAGAAACCCTTGTATTAGCTTTCCATTGCTACCGTAACAAATCACCACACATGTAGCAGCTTAAACAACACACATTATTATCATAGAGTTCTGCAAAGGTCTCACTAGGCTTACAGCAAGGTTTTGGAGACGTTCCTTCTGGAGGCTCTAGGGGAGAATCCGTTTCCTTCCCATTCTCAGCTTTTAGAGGCTGCCCACCTTCTCTGGCTCCTGGACATGGAGAGCAACCTGCTCTTTCCCTCTCAGCCAATGAGGAGTCAGAATGGCCCATGATGTCACACGGTGCTAGGCAGAGAGAATGGTGCCTGACCACATCCCTGACCACTCTAACATAATAGCATTGTCCTCCAATCATTCCCTAATCCTTTGCGCTGCTTTTTCCTTGTTAGAATTTATCATCACCTTATAAATTAAATGTGTCTATTTGTTTACTATGTCTAGCTCTTCCACTAGAACATGAGCTCCATGGGAGTAGGGACTTTGTTTTGTTTACATCTGTAATCCCTGTACCCAGGAAGGTTCAGACACACAGAGATGTTCAGTTAATATTTGTTAAATGAATGAATGATCTAACTTTCAGTCCCATTGAATCTGAAGTGGTGCCTCATGTCATCTGTATAATCAGGATTCACAGTGTTCCAGTTTGCTAACGCTGCCAGAATGCAAAACACCAGAAATGGATTGGCTTTTATAAAGGGGGTTTATTTGGTTACAAAGTTATAGTCTTAAGGCCATAAAAGCATCCAAGCTAAGGCATCAACAATCAGGCACCTTCAAAGAAGAATGGCCAATGGTGTCTGGAAAACCTCTGTTAGCTGGGAAGGTACGTGGCTGGTGTCCACTTGCTCCCAGGTTGCATTTCAAAATGGCATTCTCCAAAACATTGTTCTTGGGGCATTCTGTCCTTTCTTGGCTGCAGGTCTTCAAAATGTCACTCTGAGTTGCTCTGAGTTCCTTCTGTTTGTCAGCTTTTTATATGGCTCCAGTGATTTAATTCAGACCCACCCTCAACAGGTGGAGCAACACCTCCATAGAAATAATCCAGTGAAAGGTCTCACCCACAGTTGTTTGACTCACATCTCCATGGAACACTGAACCAGTAGGTTCCAACCTAATCAACACTAATATGACTGGCCCCACAAGATTGCATCAAAGAACATGGCATTTGGGGGGAAATAATACATCCAAACTGGCACACACAGTAAACTCCAAGTAACAGTAGTAGTTTAAGTCAGACAGATGATTATTTCTATCTTGCATAAAAAAGTCTGGAGAAAACCCAGGCACCAGGAATCTTCTAGCTTTCTTTTCTGACATCCTTAGAATGGTCCTTTCCCTCATGGCCCATTATGGCAGCCAGTGCTCCAGCATCACATCTGTATCTATGCTGTAGTATGGACAAAGGCAAACAGAAAAAGTCAAAGGATTCACACAACTGAGTTATAAAGATGTTTTCCAAAAACAGTCCCACAAACCCTCGGTCTCATCTCACTGGCCGGAATTTAGTCCCATGACCACACCTCACTGCAAGAGCAGGTAGATGTGTAGCCTGTAATGCAGGGTTGTCTTAGACTGAGCTAAATAGGGTGTTCTGTTATCAAGGAAGGAGGGGAGAAAGGATATTGGGGGAATCAGCAGACCCTGCTTTACACGAGTCCCTTGGTGGATCAGAACCCACAGTATCATATGACATCACCAAGTGCTGGGCAGAGCAGCCTTTTTGCATTTCCTGGAAAAAAGAGGCTAAGATTGGAAAAGGGTGATGTCACGGCATTCCATCCCACCTCCTGCTGACCTGACCTCAGGTTTGTGCCTGTTTTCCTCACTGCTGTAACCCTGCCCCTAGAACACAGTAGGAGCTCAATAAATCCCTGTTGAATAAATAGGCAGATCCTATTATTATCCCCATTATAGAGACAAAGAAACTGAGGCTCCCAGGGGACACTCCACCTTGAGATAGGCTGAGATTCAAACCCAGATATGTTTGGGTTTGGCCAGAACCTCTAACCACCTCTGAGGAAGAAACTGAGGGTCAGGGAGGTGAATAGACTTAGCAACACTCACAGGACAAGTAGCTCAGTTCTCTAGAGCTCTGCTATCCAATCCCACAGGTGCTATTTTGGACAGCCCATATATTGAACACCTTGGGCCGGCCATATAGGACAGTGTGGATGTGGAAACTCTCCACCATCACAGAAAGTTCTATCAGGTAGCAGTGTACTAGGGTGCATTTTTCATAAAGGGCATGGGCTCTGGAGCCAGATGTCCAGGGTTCAAATCCCAGCGCTGCTACATCCCGTACCTCGGTTTTCTTGTCTGTAAAATGGGAATGATGATGATAACAGGAAGTAATTCACAGGACTTATTATGAGGAATAAATTAGTTAATACATGCAATGAGCTTAGAACAGCACCAAGCACACAGTCACACAGTAAAAGCGATAGGAGCTCGTCATTGCTCTTATTATTTGAACACCCCATGGCTACACCTCCCCCAGGAGAGGAGAGCCCAGAAGGCGAGAACACAGAACAGGGAAAATTTGCTGGGCTCCCCAAGAGAGTGGGAGTTGAGGGCAAGGAGGCCTAGAGGGGCTGTGGGAACCACTGAGTCCTGCCCTGCTGTCAACCCCCAGGGGCCAGGGTGGTAGGAGATGAAAGCCTGGCGCCGGGTGAACCCTCCATGTCCCTTATGACCCATGCTTTCTTCCCGGAGCCCGAGACAAATGGGCATGAAATCCACATCTGGGACTCGCCTCGGGCTTGCGTACCCCTCCCCCTCCAGGCAGTGAGCCCAGCCCGTCTATGCACACCCAGCACTTCCAAGGAGGGGGCCCCTGCCCACCTGACGGCCTTGCCAGATGGCTTCCTGGAGGAGGGGGCTCCTGGAGCACATAGAAGTCTGCGTAGGAATTTGCCCAGCAGAGGAGGAAAGGGAGCTCGTGTTAGAGGGCACCGTTTGTGCACAGTTTGTGTAAGAGAAGGGAGATGGGGCTTTGGAATCAGTGGTGGGGGATAGCCAGGGCTTGTGGGGCCCCTTAAGCCAGGCTGAGGGCTCAGGACTTTCTCCTGGGCTCTTCAGGAGATGGAACGGAGGAAAAGATGCCAGGGGGTGGCCCCAGGTGTAAGACAATGAATTCTGAACTGGGGCTGGGATTAGAGGGACAGAAAGAGAGCTAAGAGTTAAATGTCACCTCCATAAATGACACAGTGGAACTGTAACCTTTAACACTCTTTGAAATGTGCTCTATAGCTACTCATTGAATCGTGCTTTGAAAGTCTTCACCTTTCTGTATATACCCTATATTTCATAATAAGGAACTGAAACTGTGGAACTGTAACCCATAATGATTTTTGAAATTACCTATATGACTGCATTTTGAGCTGTACATCAAAAGTTAACACCTTTTTGTATGCATGTTATATTTCACAATAATGGAAATAGCTGAAGTTGTGGAACTGTGACCCATGACATTCTTTGAAATTTGCTCTCTAACAACTTGTGAAATTGTACTTTGAAAGTTGTCATCGTTATGTACATATGTTAAAGTTCACAATAAAAAAATGCATTTAAAAAATGACCACCACCAGGAAACCTTCCTCTTAGCCCCCCCCATAAACACTTTTTTTCTCACCCATCTCTGAATGCCCGCAGTCCTTATGTTTTTACTTCATTCACTCACTTATTCCTTAACTTGCTCAACATATTCTCCTGAGATCTCCTTGGGGAATGCTGGGACAGCGAGATGCTGCCCTTGCCCTCAAGGGGCTCCCAGTGGGGTATGGGCGAGACCTGGGCACAATCACATCCGAGGGTGATGTGGGACAGAGGAGGAAGCACAGAGGACCTGGTGGAAGCCTAGAAAAGGCATCTTGCCCCGGACTGGAGGACCAGGGAAGACTTCCTGGAGGAGGTGTCCCTCCTAGAGACTTGCAGAAAATCCAGGCATCTCTCCGGCAGAAAGGGACAGAACCTGGGGAGAGACATCAGACACCTGGTTTCATTCAGTCATGCCTGATTTCTCTCCTGAGACCCCCACCCCCACCCCAACCCCGTGCCAGGCCCTGTGCAGGGCGATGCTGGGGACTCAGAGGGGGGTCAGGCCTGTCCCACCCTCCAGGGAGGACATGCAGGGACACGCCCCTCTGCAGCACGGTCTGGGCTCTTAGGGAGGTGGCACGGGGCACTGGGAACTCCCCAAGCTTGGGGAGTCAGGGAAGGCTTCCTGGAGGAGGAGAGTACTGAATTGTAGTGAGCCATAGTGCTTCTATCTGCCTCTTCCTCTGCATTTCTCTAGTTCCTTCGTGGCCTCTGCATCTGTTTATCTCATCATCTCCAGCCCCCCCCCCCCATCCCTCATCCCTGGAGTCAGCTGCCATAATAAATCCCCACCAACTGGGAGGCTTAAAACAATGGGAATTTACTCTTTCCCAGCTCTGGAGGCCAGAAGTTGGGAATCAAGGTGTGGGCAGGGCCACGCTCCCTCTGAAGGCTCTGGGGGGGGGGGAATCCTTCATTGCCCTTCCCAGCTTCTGGGGGCTCCGAGCGTTCCTCAGCCAGTGGAAGCATCGCTACCCTCTCGTCGCCACATAGCCTTCTTCCCTGCCTCTCAAATCTCCCTCTGCCTTTCCCCTATAAGGACACTCGTCATTGGATTTAGGGTTCACTTGGATTATTCAGGATGATCTCCTCTTGAGGTCCTTAACTTAATCCTATCTGCAGAGGCCCTTTTTCCAAAGATGGTTACATGCACAGGTCCCAGTGGGCATAGCTTTCCACAGAGGGGCACCCACTCCACCCTGGATGAGTCATTTCCTTCTGAGCCTCAGTCTCCCCATCTATATAACGGGGCTAATGCTAACTCCCACCTTGTGGGGCAGCGCTTGGGCTTGAAATGCAGCCAAGGGGGTGCAAGGCAGGGCCCAAGGACCTAGGAAACTCTCAGTCCAGGGTGGCTCCATTTTTTTTAACTTTTTATTTTGAAATATGATCAAACTTACAGGATAGTTACAAAAATAATACAAATCCCATATGAAGAATTCCACCATACCCCACCCCACACAGATCCATCAACTTTAACTTTTTGCCACATTTGCTGTATCATTTTATCTGTCTGTCTATCTATCTCTATATATATCCATCCATCCATCTATCTATCCATCCATCTTCTGAACACTTGAGTATATATTGATCATGCCCCATCATACTGAGGGTTGTTCATTTTTTTACTGATTTGTTTCTCCATCAGAACTGGGTCTTTCTGCCAGTTTTTTTCCTGCCAGTTTTCCCACCCCTCTGTACGTGCGCCTCCTTGCTTGCTTTTCTTCTCTGCTCCACCACTTTCTGGCTGTATGGCTAACTTACTTATGGCCTCCGAGCCTTGTTCTCCTCATCTGTAAAATGGTATCATAAGAGCCTCTGCTTCATAGGCCAGCTGTGAGATTGTACATGCACATTCACAGAAAGCAATCAGCACCTTGCCTGGTACATAGTGGGTACTTTATGCACTGTGCCATCAAGATGACGGCAATGATCTCTATTTGTTCTCATGAATCTGCCTGGCTTCCTGCCTCCATGGCTCCCTCTGCCTCATCAAGTGTCTCTCTCAGCACATTTCTGTGTTTCCGAACAAGTCTCACCGATCTCTAAGCTCCTGGGTCTCTAAGTGTCTGTCACTCTCCATTTCTCCGTCTCTCTCTTCCTCTTCCCATCTGTGGTAGTTGAAAACAAGACCACAATTTCTTGGACCCTCCTCCCTTCAAGAGGTGGAAACTAATTTTCTCCCCTTGGAACATGAGTTGGGCTTTGAATGAAGCAAAAGTGATGGCGTGTGGCCCAGGACCAGGTCCTAAGAGGCACGGTGGCCTCCTCTATGTCCCAGGTCACTCGTCCTGGGGGGCACCGGCTGCCATGCTGTGAGGATGCTCAAGGAGGAACCAAGGCCTCCTGCCCACGGCCACGTGGGGGAGCTTGGAAGCCGAGTCTCCAGCCCCCGTTGAGCCTTTGGAAGACGGCGGCCCTGGCCAACAGCTCAGCTGCACCCTCGTGAGGGACCCAGAGCCAGAACCCCCAGTGAAGAGGCTCCCCAATTCCCGACCCGCAGAATCTGCAGGAGGATGCTTGTGGTGTTTGAGCCATTGCCTTTGGGGGTAATTTGTTATGCAGCGATGGATGATTAATACATACCTCTCTTCCTTGTGTGCTTTCTCCTTGTCTCTCTCCATTTCTGCCTCTGAGCATCTCTGGCTCTCTGTCCTTCAGCTTCTCTCTGTTGATGATCTCTTTTTCTGCATGGGTGTCTCTTTTTACAGAGAAGGGCATGTGTCTGACTTCACCTCTCTCTGGGTCTCTGGGTCTCCTCCCTGACACCAGGTGTGTGACTCTATAACTCCCCCTCTGCTTTCCTTGCTGTATGTTGGCCTCTTTCAATGTCTCTCTGTCTCTCTTTAAAATTTAGTGTCTCTCTCTGCTTTGGCTCGCTCTTTGTTTCTCAGCCTACTTCCTCTGCTGCCTGGCATCTCGTTCTTCCATCTCTAACCTGAAATCAGGACTCTATGTCTTTCTCTTTCTCTGCCTCTATCCGTATCTCTCTCACTCTGTCTTCCTCTTCTCTGTCTCTCTGGGTCTGTGTCTCTGTCTCCATGGGCATCACTCTCCATATCCATCTGTATCTCTCCAATATCTCTCCTTGTCCTTCTAGGTCTCCCTCTCTCGAAGTGTGTGTCTGTCTGTGTATCTATTTGAATTTCTGTCTCCATCCCGGTGAGCGTCACTCTGCCTATCCTTCCGCCTCCGTCTCTCTCCTGCCTGGCCTCTCGCTCCCGCATCTCTAACCCGCAGCCGCCTCCGCCCTCGCTCTCCCTCCGCTCCCCAGGCCCCCGCAGGGAGCCCACTCACCTCCAGCTCGCTCGCCGCGGCCCTCCCGGCTCCTCCTCCTCCCCCTCCTCCTCCCCGCCGCTCTCTCTCCAGATCTCTGCCTCCCCCTCCTGGTCAGCGGCCCTCACCGCTCCCAGATCTCCCAGGGGATCCCCCAGTCCCGTTAAGGCGGCCCCGGGCCAGGACCGAGAGGAGCCCGGGGCTGGGGGCTGCGGGCACGGGGCGGGTTGGGCACCCGAAGGGCCGCGAACCCGGGTCCGCGGAGGCCAGGGCGCCGGCTCCCAGCCCCGGGCCTTCCGAGGCCTCCCCCAGCTCCACCTTAAGCGCCCCTTCCCCCTTCTGCGGAGGGTGGGAAGTGGCAGCCCTGGGCCCCAGGTGGTCCGGCCTCCTGCACCCCCGGATCCCCCACCATCGGAGCTAGAGACCAGCCCCCACCCACCCCTCACCCTGCCCTGGGCACAGCCCCCACCCCCACTCTCATCCCGCGGAGAGTTCGCTGCCGTAGAGGAGCGCCCCCCAACAAAGAATAAATTAACACCCAGAGAGAGAAGAGAGGGAGGGGGAGGAGAGAGAAGAGAGAGACAGAGAAACTGAGAGAAGAGGCTGGAGAGGAGGAGGGGAGAGGGAGAGAAGCTGGAGAGAGACAGAGCCAGAGCAGGAGGTGGAGAGAAGGGGGAAAGGGAGAAGGAGGAGGTGGGGAGACAAGCAGGATGAAGACATGGAGTTAGGTGGTTCCATGAATGAAAAGAGCACGAGAAGGGGGGGTGTGGATTAGAAACCAGGAGATAGTCTGGGCTAGGGTGACGGGAGAAGCCAAAGGCTGTGGGAAGATCAGGAGACAGAGGGTGCCTGGAGGGTTGGGAGAAAAGAGGAGGAAAGGAAGGACAGAGTGAGAGGGGAGTGGGTTTGGGGGAGTCTC